>JABUQX010016145.1:0-7500 GCA_015478945.1 Trachelipus rathkii | reverse complement strand
CTCATATGTAAGATTTTTGAAATTTTGCCAAAGGATTATTCAAATTTCCAAACTACATGGCTCATGATTCATAGTAATAGAAAAAAAAGAAGTATAGATAATCTGGTAACTTGGCTTTGCACAGAAGCAAATAAGATGGCATCAAAGGTTAAGAACATTGAAAAATTTTAACAAGAACAAAAATTATTGGAACAGAAACAAAAGAATAAAATATAGAAAATTTAAAATAAGAGAAAAATTGAAGTAACAGCAGAAGAAGATGAAGAAGAAGATTTGAAGATTAGAAAGGAAAGAAAAAGAAAGCCAGAGAAGAAATGCAAATTTTGAAAATAAAGAAAATTCTAAAACAGAAGTTAATGCTTTTATGTTAGCAGTAGATGAACAAGTTTTTATTTCTGAAGAAAATGATAGAGAAAATTGGTATTTTGGTAATGGGGCTACAAAACACATAACAAATGAGAAAAGTTATTTTAAAACTTATAATGAATTCAAGCATTCAGTCAAGGTAAAATCAGCAAATGGTCAGGAAGCAAATGTGTTAGGATATGGAACAATTGAAGTAGAATCAGTTGTAGATAGAAAAATATCTCAATTATTTTTAAATGATGTTTGGTATGTTCCTGATATTAAGAAAAATTTATTTTCAGTATTGGCAGCTCATGATAAGCATCCAAATAGTGAATTTATATCTGGATCAAGTGTATGTAGATTTATGCTAGACAAAAAGGTTATTTTAATGGTTATCGCAAACCAAAGGAAGGGCTATTCAAAGTTGCAATGAAAGCTAAAATCTCCCATATACCAGAAATAAATGCACTTGAAGAAAAGGATCTATTACAGTTATATCATGAAAGAATGGGACATCAGGATAGAAGACACATAAGAAAACTGATCAAAAGAGAACCAAATATTGAAACTCACTTTGATAACAGAAATTGTACAGGATGTATAAATGTGAAAAATGCATTGTCAGAATTTTGGAAAAAGACCAAATAGTACTAAACAAGGAAATGTTTGCAGATGTTTGTGGACCATTTCAAGTATTATCAAACTCAGGTTTTAAATATTTTGTATATTTCAAAGATGATTTCTCAAAAATGAGATTTGTATATTTTATTAAAGAAAAATCAGAAGTTGTTGAAAAGTTGGAGCAAGTACTTGAAGAAGCAAACGTACAAGGACATCCAATCAGAGAATTTTTAAGTGACAATGGCTTAGAATTTAATAATAAGTTAGTTAAAAAATAGAGGGGAAAAAGAAAATAGAATGCTAGTTGAAGCGGCCAGATCACTCATGTATTCGAAAGTAAAATTTCCACAGAAGTGTTGGGCAGAATTAATTAACACAGCAGCATATATAATAAATAGAACTGGAAAATCCACAGTTGATGGGAAAACGCCTTTTGAAATCTGGTATGATAGAAAACCCAGAATCAAGCATCTACGTGTAATCGGAACAGCATGCAGTGGGTGGATTCCAGATCAGAAAAGAAGAAAGTTAGATCCAAAAGCAAAATCAGGTGTGTTAATTGGTTATGATGGAGATGAAAGCTACAGAATATATGATCAAACAAATAATTTTGTGTTTAGATGCAGATATGTAGTATTTGAAAGAGAAGAACTTTCAACTTCAATATCAGATGAGATAGAATCAGTAAAAGAAAATAAAAAGAAAGAATCAAATAGAGAAAATACAGAAACTGATGACAGTACATCTATATACAATTAGGTTAAACTCATCACATACAGAAACAGAATCTGATACAGAAATAGTATCTGATACAGAAATAGAATCTGATACAGAAATAGAATCTGATTCAGAAATAGAAGAACAAGATAGAATAGTAAGCACAAAAATTTTGAATTTAGATCCCTTAATTAAAAAAGCCCATCAAAGGTTTTGAATGACTATAGTATTACCTATTATTAGAAAGATATGGAAAGAACCTGAAAAATTATAAAAGAAGCTATGCATGAGTAAGTATAAGAAAATGGGTTAATTCACTGAAAATGCATCAGACATTATTGAAAGAAAATCCAACCTGGGAACTAGATGAAAACCAATTGAAAACAAATGGATTTATAAAATTAAAATGGGAATCCAGATGGTACAGTTGACAAATATAAAGCTAGATTAGTTGCAAAAGGGTATAGACAGCATAAAGGAATTGACTATGAGCAAACATTCAGTCAAGTAGCAAATAAAAGTACTGTAAGGACTTTAATAAGTGTAGCAACTAAAGAAAATATGTCCATAATACAATTTGATGTTTCAACAGCATTCCTTTATGGAAATTTATCAGAAGAAATATATATGAAACAACCCAAAGGTTTTGAAGATGGGACAGACAAAGTATGCAAATTAAAACGTAGTTTGTATGGGCTTAAGCAAGCACTAAGATGCTGGAATGAAAGACTTGGAAACTTTCTTTCAAAACTTAATTTTGGTAAAAGTACAGCTGATCCTTGTCTTTACATAAGAAATCAGATAAAATCATACTTGCATTATATGTTGATGATGGACTAGTTGCATCAACAAGTCAAGCAGAATTGCAGAAATTTTTAGAAGAAGTAAAAAAGGAATTCAAAATAACATATAAACCTGCAACAGATATGTTATAAACTGAACATCAATCAACTTATATAAGTTCGGCGCCCAAATTCTTTTTAACATGTAGCGTCGGGCGGGGTGACTCGGACCACCTTAGGCATAACTTGGTCTCCCGACTCTCCCCTAATGCACTTTTTGGAAATTTTTTTTTTTTGTAAATCACGGCCCTATAGTCGGTCATAAGCACACAAAAAAATAATAATGTAATTCTAATAATAAAAGTTTTATTAAAGTTTGAATAACGCTGAGTCAGCCTGACCGGGGGAGGGTGAAACCGGACCACCATTGAGGGGTGACTCGAACATCTGTTTAAATTCGTCTTTTACATATAAATTCAATTTATATTTTAATTTTTACTTAATAAATAATTATTTATCAGAACCAATTCGTAAATAAGTAATAAAAATGTCAATAATGGATAATAAAATTACGAATAAAAAAATAAAAAAATAGATAAGAAAGCGCCAAAAATTTTGACACTTTTTTGAAATTTCGTTTTTTTTATTAAAAATTTCATTTTTAAAATTTTCACTTAATATAAGTAACTTTTTATTATATTTAAATTAATTATATGTAATGAATGTCCAAATAATAATAACAGTAAAAACTACGAAAAACAATGGTGGTCTGAGTCACCCCTCCATCAATTTTTACGGCGGGGTGAATCGGACCAAGTTAGGCTCCGTAATTTTGCCACTAATACGGTTTGGATCAAAAATTTACTTTGCCAGTTTAAAGCTAACATACTCGAGTGTATCCACTGAAAAAATAATTAAAATCCATCCACAATTTTTCATTTTATAACGAAGTTAAAAAAACTCACATTTTTCAAAAGTGAAATTCTATTGAAGGACATTTTGTACCCTAATTTCTAACATTTTTTAAAAATATAAAAACTTTTTTTTATTTTATTTAGAGTGGACCGAATCACCCCTCCTAAAGAGGCGGGCCTGGTCACCCCGCCCGACGCTAGCTGCTAAAAGAATACTAAAGGAATTTGGTATGGAAATTCAATGCAGGTCAACAACCCATTTTAAGGAATATATGTTACACATGACATTGAAGCCAGGGAGAGTTTCCCTTACAGATCAGCTATAGGAGCTCTTCTATATCTTGCAACAGCAACAAGACCAGATATTGCATTTGCTGTTAATTATCTTGCCAGAAGTGTAGAAAATCCATCAATAGAAGAAGATGTTACAAAACTTAAGAGTTTATTTATAAATGTGATTCTGAACAAGATCATCTGGAAGGGTACAGTGATGCAGATCATGCTGGGGACTTAAGAACAGGGCATTCAACAATTGGAATTGTTTGTTTATATGCTGGAGGAGCAATTTCATGGAGTAGTCAAAAGCAAAGTTCAGTTGCTATTTCAACAACAGAAGCTGAAATTATGGCAGCAAGTGAAGCAACAAAGGAAATTGTGTGGCTTCATCAACTATTGGAAGAAATTACAGAAGTCTTCAAGAAACCTTCTCTTTGGATTGACAATGAAACAGCTATTAAGCTCAGTAAGAATCCAGAATTTCACAAAAGGACCAAGCATATAAAAAGTACGCCATTTCTTCATTAGAAGAAAAAAGTTCAAAAATGAGAAATAGAAGTACTCAAGAATTAGCAGTGAATCAAACTTGCAGTGGACTCACAAAGCCTTACATCAATCAAGATTAATGATGCTGACGGAAAATTGAAATGACTAACCAACAGTTGCAGATAACAAAAGGGAGAGTGTTGAAGAATATTGTTTATTCTATCTATGAAAAATTATATTTTGCATTTAGAACATTTTATTTTGGCTTCTATGCCAGTAGAGAGAATTCTGGCAACATGGCCATATTTACTAATGTTTCATAGTCTTGTTATTGTTTACAGTTATAGCGTGAATTCAATATGTTTCATTATTCATATGTAGGTTGTTACTAGTAGAAACGATCTACTTTAACATGGTAGCTGAGAGTAGTTTGTAACAAGCCTAATTTGAATGTGAAACAGAAAATGAAAAGTCAAAATTAGTTATTTCATTTATCGCATTTGTATTTATGTATTTGTATTTGTATTTGTATTTATATAATCGTCACTCATCACCACCTTCCCTCCCCAAGACTGGGGTAAAGTGCCACATCCACCGGAAGCAGAAAAAGTAGTAGAAGAATATGAGCAAGTCGAAAATTAAGCACAGCCTTACCGTCCCTTATAAACCTTTTAGTGAGAACTAGTTACAGTCAGAAAATCCACCTTAGAGCTTCACAGGATCGCAACAGACCCTCACAATGGCATCTCGTCAAACATTATGAAACATTAGAAATAAAAAGACAGTAAGAAGCCACATGGGCTTATCAAAACTGTCCTAGTCAACCAACAGAACTAACCCAAACAATCATGTTCATGCAAATCCACAAAGCATCATAAGGGCTTGTCAATAACTTGCATAGTATACACCAAAGAAAGACTAAAACATGCTCATGCAAATCCACAAATACATCCTAGGCTTGTCAATAACTTACATAGTACACACAAAGTTCCACTAAAAGAAAAAAAACTATAGCAGTACAGGGCGCCAACCACCATACAAGCTTTAATGACTTTAAATAGTAACATATACATTACCTTAATAACTACTGTAACTAAAACCCGCTAATTTGGCTCTACTAAAATATACTATATGAAACACAAACCATCTATATACCTATCCAATCCTTTCTTGTTGCACTCGAGTCATTCTCAACAACTTCCTGTGCAAACAATTCCAAAATTTAACAACTCTGTTGCTGAATGAATGCTTTCTTACATCAAGATGGCATGCTTTTCCTTCTTAATTTTCTTACTATGGCCCTGGGTCTCCCGTCCGTGCTCTAATATGAAGAAAAATTTATTGGTCTCTTTATTATAAATAGATGTAAAATATTTTGTAGTCTTGTATCATTTTCCCTCTGAGAAATTCGCCTTTCTAACAGAAAACATCCTAACTCCTTCAGCCTCTCTCCATAGCTCTTACCCTCAAACCCAGAAATCAAACTTTTTTGTGTCTCTACATTGCGCTCTCCTCTAGCAAATAAAGTTCTTAAATAAAGATCCAAACTTGTGCAGAATAAACTCTAATACTGGCCCTAACATAGCTATTATACAGTTTTCTTTTTATAACTTCCTTGCTCTTGTAAACATCATTACGATTTTATTAATGCCCACAGCATCTTATTAAGCTTTATTCATGCTCCCAAACACTGAATTAAGCTACTTTCAAATTACGCTTTTATAATTCACACCTAATCTTTTTCTTGGTGCACAGACTCAAGCCAATTCCCATTCACATCGTAGTTAAAAACTTTTATAGAAGGGATAAACACAAACTTAATTCCATTAATCATTTGCCACTTATCTGCCCCACCCAAGAAGTTTATTCAAGATCATTTTGAATATTTATACATCCTTCACATATCCCTACTGAGGTAGGCCCTTTTGGTTATCATCTGCAAACTTAGAAACCTTTACATTTAAGTCCTTCGGTCCTAAATCATTTAATATAGGTATATGAGGACAATATTACCCAAGCACTGAACCCTATGGGACAACCACTCTTCACTATTTCCATGATGACTTATTGCCATTTATTTGTACACACTGTTTTCTATTCCCACAACCACTCTTTAATCCCACCATGTACCACTCCACTTATACCACAATGCAATAACTTCTTTCATCAGGCTTATGCTGGGCCACACTTTTTTACCCCTCAAAAAAAACCGGAATTGTCATTCTTATTAATGAACCCTTTCTTTTCGCCTCTTCCAACTCACATTTCTCTCCTTCTAGGCATTCCTTTACTGACTCCAATCCACTTTTTCTTCAGTCTCCCTGACCCGTTCGATTCCCAGCACACTCCACCACCATACATCCTCTTAACCAACCGATCTATCATTCATCCCTTTCCACATGACCAATCCATCTCATGTAATTTCATTTATTCTCTCATTTACCCCTTTCTTCACAGCACACAACTTCTATAATGTTTATTTCTCATTTAATAAATTCTTCTCACCTAACACTGTTCCTAAGATTGTCCATCGAGCACATTGTACTTTAGATCTATACCTCTTATTCCAGACCATAGTCTCATTAGTCATTACTATATCTTTAACACAGGTAACAACATACCCTCATGTAAGACCCCTAGCGTACTACAAGACTTTTCCCTTTAAATCCACAAAGATTGAATTGCTCCAGCCACCTTCCTGCCATCACAACTTTCCTACTACACCCTTCATCATCCGTTCCCTTTTTCCATACAAATTATACTAATTTTTGTGTAAATTCATAAGACACTGTTCCAGGCTCTCACCAATAACATAACTTCACACCGAGAACTGTCCCTCACTCACAACCATAACCTTACTCCTTATCTACATTTACTTTTCAACCCCTCCTTTTACCACATGGCAAATTCTCTTACCAAAGTCTCTTAAAACTCTTCAAAATTTGCCAAACAAACCAATCATTCGCCATATAATAGTTATGGCCACCCTCCACCTCTTCCATTATTCTAACACCAATCCCCTGCCACTCCTACCTCTAATTCTTCAAACCCCACCACAAATCAATTGATAACCAATGAGTCATAAACACTCCCTGCCTCACTTCGCTATTAAATTAAACCAATCACTTTTGATTCCATTTATTCTTACACACCTTCCCTAATCGTCATACATACTTTTATTCCATTCAGGAGCCTACCAACAGCATCATTTCAGTAGCACCTGCACAGAGCTTTCATATTAATGCTAATCATACACCTTGTTGCAAATCCATAAAAACCTAAATCAAATTTATTCTTCTTGCTGTCCTCATTTTTCTCCATCAATCTTGTTTCAATGTAAAGATTTGAAACACACA
>JABUQX010016144.1:7500-22955 GCA_015478945.1 Trachelipus rathkii | reverse complement strand
ATAAATAAATAAGTGTATTATTATATTAAAGTACTATCAATAATGATACTCAATCTCATATATAATCTCACAGAATTAATATAATTTAATAATAATAATGATCTCACCACTTTAAATTGAAATATATATACAATTAATTATCACTCTAATATGATATGATATAAATTAACATTATAATAATGATAATTACAGATGATTATAATAAACTACATATTTCTACGGAATAGGATAATAAATTCACTCAGTTATATCAAGAATATAATTATTATTATTAATAATAAATATAAAACTATTAATATATTATATAATATATAAATTATTAAATATATAAATTATTTCTATATATTTTAATATAATATAATAATTAATTTATAATATAATCAATTAATATATTAATTATAATATAAATTATGAAGTAATTAGTAGCACTCACACTGAATAAATGATTAATACTTCCCACATTGCATGCAGAATATAATCACTCCAATTCTCTAAACCGTTTATATTCTATATTTTTTCACTAATTGTCCCTATTACCTCTGTGGGATTGCACCCACAAATTAATCGGCTTAGTATGTAATAGTATCCTTTGCCGTGTCGTTAAGATACATATATAAGTAAGCTCACCATAACATAATAAAATAATATGAAAGGTTATTTCAACTCTACTGAATAAGTTAATTAAGTTTCACGATTTGTAAACTTCTTATAAATAACTCTACGAGAATAAGCTATACTGAAAGATAGTTATATAATACTGGATATAAGAATAAACCGTAGTTAAAGGAAAGCTACATGTAACAAGTGAATATAATAGATACCGTTGTCGAATAATATAAGTTAATAATATGCTTTCAATAAATGCGGGAACTATTTGGTTTGATTATAAGTAAATAAAGTGTATATATAAGTGAAACTACTCTAGATGTAAGCCCGTATTATATATAAATAAACGATTACAAATTGAGCTAATAAAGTGGCATCTTTTCCGTTTTGATTGCATCTACTGGATGATAAAATTATAACCCTACGACAGAGAGTAATTAATTCATCTCGAAAATGTTTACATAATATAATTTATTAATAAGTACTAGTTAGACGTCAATTAATAATCGGTGAAAAATAATATTACTTCTGTGTAAATAAACCATCAAAATTAATATGCTACCATATATATAAGGGCAATTAATATCGTGAGTCAAACGATAATTAAATTATCATAATAAATTAATTTATTATAAATTAAAAGACAAACCATTAGTAAAGTGTACATAATATTATCTATAATAGTAATACTAATATAAATAAAGATTTTTCATCATATAATAAACTGTCTAAATCTGGAAAGCGAAAAAAAAAATGACGTAGAAGTAAACTAAAGTCATTTTTCACCTTCACTATTTCTCAACTGCCACTTTACTGTATTTGGGGAAATCAGAACACAAGTACAAATTAATTAGAGAAAACTCGACGAGTTATTAATAAAAAAAAAAACATTTAATTATATGAAAATTTAAAATTTGTAGCTTTAAAATAAGGATACCATCAAGAAAATAGTTGCTTGGAAAGTTCATGGTTGTTCATCGAAAACACACCACCTCAATAATAATGAAAAAAAATTTTTTATTTTCATTATTAATTATTTTATTATTTCGAAAATAGAAAACAACTCTAGGGAAAGTCTTTTTTCCTGAGCTTTCTATTTTCTTGCTGATGTACTATAATGAAATACCCAAGTTGGCCCATTTAATTGAAAGAGAGAGAGTCCTTACTCCATCCAAGTTATAGATTGGATCAGAAGAACATCGATTATCTCCTTCAGGAACCGGACAAATCTGTAAAATAAGTTTAAAGCTCCTCCGGCCCACAACCTGCCCACAACCTGTCATAATGACAGGTTCGCTGGAACCAAGGAACTGTATATATATATATATGACAATATGAGTTAGATATATACAGCTCAATATATATATATATAATATATAATATATATTATATAATAATTATATATAATATATTATATATATATAATATATATATATAATATTCTATAATATATATATATATATATAATATCCAGTTTGTGAGGTAGGCGGTTTTCGATGACCTCTATACAATAAATAATTATAATGCCATTTTGTTGATATAAATTATAACTAGACAGGTATATATTGAACCTTATACTATTACACTTATGGCTTAAAGTAACCGTGAGAAAACTTCTATTACACAAGGACTTTGTTTGATTTTTAGTGTACATTCTTGAAGCATGGTCTGAAAACATACACGAAGAATTCAGACAAACGAAGAAATCAAGTTTTACAAAGAATCAGGTACACCTATGGAGGTTATTTTCGTCACCTTAGTTTTAAAGGAGTTATGACTAACTGGTACACTTTTAAATTTATATTTTATGACTGATAAATAGAGATGTTAGTGAGATGTTATTAGAACAAAATATCTTTTACACAACTCTAAAGAGTGAGAGATTAAAGAAAGATAGAATAAGAGTTTTTTTTTTTTTTTATTCAGCGTTCTTCATCAGAAATATGTACTGATAAGTTTGATTGGCCCAAGTAATTTAAATTTTTACGTTCCAGTCCCAGTAAGGGAACGACAGAAAGTTTCATTTTCCAAACAAAGAAGCAAAGCCAACTTTTATTCTCAAGGCTTATTTACTTCGTATCAACACAAGTGTGTCATTCATTTTATAACCCCGAGACAAGGTTATAAAAGAATGGTCCTTCTTCTATGACGTAACATATTACCATGGGAGCGACATAACATTGGGGAAATCTGGAACTGATCCTCTACTCCTAGTGCGAGGAAGATCATCTAATTGCATTTCCTCCAAGATTTCCTCATCTATGTGGACAAAGTCAAATTACTATTATCAAATGGACGTTGGTGGGACCACCAAACACCTCTCCCACTAATTGAAAAAGGTGGAATCTAGTCTCCGAGACAGGTGAAAAAACCATTTCAGCCGACGGGGGAGATATATTGAAAGAATTACTATTTGGCGGGCTGAAAACCATTTAAAATTCAGTCCTTTGAGAACTGGAAAAACTATCTAAGCTAAAAATGTTTGACCAATCGGCCGGCAAATCAACCACAAACAACTCTCTCCGCAGACCAGTAAAAGATCCTCATATAGCAGGACTGAGGGAGAATAGTTAGGTCTTTCACTAAAAAAAAGAGCGGTGATCCGTTAGACTTCAACCCAGATGAGTAACAATCAAACAGATTATACTTTAATAAATAATCCATAAACTGTTGTATATGTACTTGTGTAAGGAAAAACATATATAAGTATACTTCAATCATATAACATATAAGTGAATTAACCCTTAATATAGATAATTAATGATATATAATACTTATATATGCAGCCGAGTAAATATAAAGGACAAGTAAGTGTAATAATTTGAATCTTAAATAGACTCTATTACACTTCATCTGTAACATATTTCCTATAATAATATCTAATTAAAAATAAATAAGAAATTTGAGATATTAATATAAATATATTATAAATAAGTGATAAGTAATTATATAATTAACTAAAAGGCATTATAGGTTAATGTATCCCCATGTAGGTAATTAACATCTAAGATAATTTACTAATTAGGAGAACTATGAATTTAAGTTATAATATATTTATATATATATCTAATATTCAAATGTATATTAAACTAGAATGCGGCGAATTCAATTAACTAAGTACTACATGTGTATTAATATATAACTAAACTAATATAGTAAATTAAATTCAATTTAAATTTTACAGACTATCGTCCGTAAAGAAATATTAATATATATAATGATATATATAGTGGGATAGGTTGAACAAAAACTATGAATAAATCACAATGGTTTCTAAAAAGATGTTAAATAACCTGAGAGTTCTTTTTTAATTAATATAAAAGGGGAATTGAATAAATAATATATATAACTTGAATGAGTAATTAATAAACCTCCATATCAATCATATTTGAGGATTACTCAATAATCCGGATCCCTAAAGCTAATAATTGTAGCCTCTGAATTAAAATCTTTGTAAACTGGATTCTTAATTAGGCAATTGAAATGTATATAACTTCACTTACCAAGATAGGATTAAAAATTTAAGAACTACCTTCAAATAAATCTAGTTACTACTCCATCCAGGGAATCAGTAATCGATATTAGATGCACACAACGATTAAAATATATTATAATATAATATAAGTAATTATAGGTTATTCAGCGATATGAGTAAAGGGAATCTTCATAAAAGAATAAATTTAGTAACATGAATAATCTAGTCATCCATGAAACTCGAAATAAGTCGAATGAAGAATTTCTAAAGGAGAATTTTTCATTTTCCTTCTCCCCACAACAAAACATAACTTAATGCATTCCCTAACTAATGACTATGCAGAAAGTCAATACATAATTACTGTAAAATGAAAAAATTGCGTCTACATTAAATCTTTTATCTAAGTTATTAAATAATAAATAATGAAGTTAATTTTACGTGTTAAAGATACTCCAGGAATCCAATAAATCCATTCTCTTAAGTGGTGAATAAAATTGGACTTTTGAGGCTACTACTGGGGGTAATTATAAATAATATAAGATTAATAATTAACTGTATATACATATGACAACCCTAATCATGTGGATGGTTCATATATATATTATATAAGAGAAATATGTTACTAATAACAACAATGATAAATATCAACTTAGGTCACTTTATTTATGATAAAATTTAAATAGTAAGCATTTTGATTGCTAACACAACCTTGGCCCAGTTCGTATTACTTTACGAGCTACTTTTTGACCAACCTTGAAAGGTTTAAAGTTGCCACTGCCCTCTTTCCAATATTGGAGAATAAACAATATATTAATAATATATTCAATATAATATATATAATATAATAATATAATTATTATATATATATATATAATCAATTATTATTTATAATACTAATTATATATATAAGTTGAAGTGTCAAACTGGAGGAATAGCTATTTTGTATTAAAATTAAATGAATATAATAATATAAATATGGTTATAATGCTTTCTTCTACTATGAATATAAGTATTATTAATATTAATAATTATAAATTAATATGAGGTAAGGACAATTCTTTACATCCTCAAAGTAAGCGTAGTTGCTCCAGTATCGTGTAGACATCTTTCAGATTAGCTCCGTTTGATAAGCTATAATAATCTGAATTATAATAATATCCGTCTCCACATTTGTTAGTAACACTCAAGACTCGAGGGATGAATAATATATAATAATAAATATATAATATGAATTATAATTAGTGTGTATAAGCAGATAAATAGTCAATAACTATTAGTTTATAAGTGTGTTGTGTTTTTTGTTATATAACACTATGTTGGAATATAATCTGGAAGAAATTCAGTTAACCATTAATAATTACGTAGTCAATTATAATACGATTCATGAAACTTTTAAGGGTGATAGAAAGGGTAAAGTAACTTTGCGTAATATTGCATCACAGTTTCATAGATACGTAACAAGTCTGACTTGTCTATAATATTATGCAATGGATAAATAATACTACAGGACACCTCAATAACTCAATGAAATATAATTGAATTACAATAAATATCAATTAGCAAGTAATTATTTCCCTTAATAAAGTTTTTCTAGAGTGAGTAGTGAAATGAATCAAATAATCCATTATATTGGTGCACGATAATTTAAAATTCGAGATAAGTGAGTATCAAAGATTAGCATTGAGCCAAGTATTTTCAATCAATGGGTGGAGTTAGATTGGACAGTGAAAAGTAATGTGGTTCTGCATATCAGTAATGGCCTAAACAGTGAATAGCATAGTACATCAACTAGCACTACTATCGATAATATTTACCTGTGAATTGGACCTCATAGTAATATGATAGCACAGATATAATTTTATACCTGTCTTTGTTGTTGTTGTTGTTGAGAGAAGAAGATACTATATTAAATATACAAACTGTAATAAGAAGCAGCTTAATAGTTACCGACCTATATTCGATGAAAGCAAAACTAGGATATATATTATCTCACATAACTATGATTGCAATTAAGTATAGGTAATCTAAGATTCAAATTAATGCATATATATATATATTTATATTATAATTTAATAATCTAAGATATAATATATAATTCCCTAGAATACTATAGTTCATGTAATATACAAGATTAATCATTTATAACCTAACACCTATAATTGTGATTATTAGAATGACTTATATATATTGTTCAAGGTGTAACTTCCCAGTGACTATAAGTTAGCCATAATTATAATTAATATTAAATGTATTATCATTATTATTTTTCTTAAATCCCTTCCATATAAGAATAAATCGAAATAGAGTACGCATCATCTATTTTGCATCGTAGGTATATAATTAATAAGATAACATCTATATAGTTAAATCATTAAATTAGTATGTACTATACCGATAAATCACGTATCATATCACCATAAGTAAGTAATTAGAGACTTATTATAAATATTAACAAGTAAAATTTTTCTTTATCTACACAATTTATTTAAATTAAGATAGTATAATATATAATAGACTAATGTGAAGATAAAAAACGCGGAATAAGGTATAATGAAAGTATCAAAATCCCAGATTAAACCTCAGGATAAATATTATTACATAGATGAACTAATAATATAAAGGAATTAACTAATTATCTTACTATATTTCATAAAATAAACCAATACTAGATGTACCCGTTACTTCGATGTCTTATCTAGGCGAAAGCCAAAGGCTCTTTTGTTAATAACTTTCCCTAAAGTAAGAATAAAGGTTAATAATATATATAATATAATTAATAAATAATTTAACCAGAGCTATCAGATAAGTTTTACTCCAATAAGGACCCCACTATTACTTAACACACCGGAACCATAAGATTCATTAAATTGAAGTGTGAAGCATTTACCTTATTCAATATCCAACTTGTCAACACAAGTAATAACTGATATATTCAAAGGTATATCGGTGTGAAATACCTGGTAATTCTATACTGTAGGAACATCAATAATGTTTAATAAAATAGACGTAAAATACGGGACACCATGTAAATCTATTCACTAGCTACATTAAGGGTATAATAAATAAAAGTTTTAAGCGAGAATAATATAATTACTCACTGTAGATAATAGTATATCCCATAAAAGTAACTTATTAATAATAGTAAATAATAGTAATATTAATCATCCATATAATTATATCTAATATAATTATATAATTGTGATCGATAGTCATTTAAATCCAAGTCCTTATCCACAATATACCTCTGACTCTAATCTCAATTGTTGGGGAAACTAGTCGTAATTATAACTGATTGTAACGGGGCTGAATTTCAATCAAACCCCCCTATTATGATGCACGATACCTTTACATCAGTTGAATACACCCTTAACTAAGTTATTACACATACCGTATAGTTCCAGAATAATAGGCGTTGTAAGGGAAAAACAGGTATATATAATATACTTTACTCAGTATTAATTGGTTATATAATAATCGAACTATTTCTGGTCACATTAACAAGTAGGGAATATTAGTGATCAGCGAAATATTAAAACTAATTTACTTACGCACCATTGAAAGGTATTCTCTAGGAGGAGTCGTTCTAGGAGATCACTTAATGGATTAAGGGGAAGGGGTGCGTTGAGTAAAGCAACCTCATATCCACGCGTTGGGGACCTACCTACAACAAAGGAGGCATACCACTTTCTCGTGAGGTATTTACTAAGAGATGATATTAAAGGAGAGTTTCCAGCTCGGATCAATTCGTATAGGTTAATTTAGAAATTGGCACAGTCAAAGTTTTCTTTATCAGTAGCTACAGTAATAATCTTCCAAGTATAAATACTATAAATATAGTACATTCCTGCATAAATTCGTGTATCCTAATAATTATATTATAACAATACTTATAACATCAAGTATAATAATAATTCATAATATATACATACAAATCTAACCCTAATAATAGATAATCTACATCCAGAACGACCCTTCCGTAATTTGCGTTAGCGATATAATAATATCTTGATAAGCTCTAATGGAAATAACTAGGTTCATATAAATACTTATATATATAGTAGTGATAAGTACGAGATAGAAAGTGATGACGTTTTGTTAAAGACATAATTAAACGAATACTTAGTCATATATTTAATTATTATTCTTATCCAGAGGATCAATACGGAATTATGGCACATAGATTGGGAGAAGAGCCGATCGGTTACGCGTGAATCGAATAGGACTTAGGTCTTACGCTGTTCAATACTACTCTTAATATCAGCAATAACATCAGTTCCATATCCAAAGAACTGATTATGATGATAAGTGCATATAATATATAAAGTCTATGTAATTACTGATCAAATCATACAGAAGTTTCGAGTTTAAGTCCAGACCTCCTAGGTCAGCTCGTTAATAATAATACATAAGGGAATAAGTTGAGTAGTAGACTCGATAAGTGTCATAATTTATGATGACATTAAATAGATATCAATAATATATTGAATTTGGGTATAAAAAAGTCCGATTATTCATCGCTATTCTAAGGGAGTCCAGTATAAAATTCACTAATAATTATATTATCTCACTAAAGGAAAGCTATACTATTATAAACTATACCGTTCACAATCACAATCCAGAGTAACATTTTAATAATAATAATTGATACGATACCTGCAGATTTTGAAAGATAAACTCAAAATGCCTACATACATAAACTATACAGAGTGAAAATGCTAATTATTCTAAGGGAATCACTAATATGATCTCTCATATATCGTATACCATATGAAATTATGCTATATCTGACTAGTCTAGGCGCCATAAAGTCCGAAGTGCATACATTTGTAATTGTCTACTCATTATAAGTAATGTATTATATAGGGCAACATTTTGTCCGTAGCAGACATATACATTAATACTGTTCGTACATGCACACTTATATTCCTATAGCCTGGCTTGACCAACACTACAAGAATTAATCCTAACCGAACAGATAATAGTAATATAATCTTACTAAGGTTGTTACTAATTTGTTATTGAATCTCTTAACAATTATATATAAGTATAATAAATATATGAGGATTAAATTAATATTCAAAAAATTTGATTACTCTTTAATCTACCTAAGAGGTTCGGCCGTAAGTCAAAATTATAAAATCATTAAGTTCTACCGGCTAGGATAGGTAGGGTACTTGAAGTGAATTGAAATTTACCACTACAGTTCTACCAGTTACAAAAGGCACATTTCTTAAGGGTACTTAAAGCGGTACTGAAATTTATCATTAAATTCTACCAGCTAGGAAAGGTAGGGTATTTGAATTTAATTGAAATTTACTACTACAGTTCTACCCAATTGGACTTATTTATAATTCTATAATAGGTACTTGAAGAGGTACTCAAAAATATACTACTACAGTTCTATCCATTATGAAAAGTATATTTCTTAGGGGAACCTGAAATAGTATTAAAATGTACCACTACAGTTCTATTCATTAAAATAGATTATGGTATAATATGATATACCTGAAAGGGTATTAAAGGTTATCATGTACGTGCAATCCCATTTTGTTGGTTTCAAACAACTTCTGGGTTATTGAGCACCCCATAAGATGGGGTCCCAAAAGATAATGTTTTGCATTGGAAATTGAAATACATCAGTTTTAATGAGATATAGTATGAAGTTTATTGTAATTTCACAGCCAATCCATATTCGTTTTTCTTATTTTTCTCTTAGTTTTTTAATTACATCTTCTCGATTCTTTTAACCTGTCATGCATTTTCATTTGAATAATAGTTTCAGAAATGTTTCCTAGCGTTTGGTAGATTATTGATGGCGACTACATCGTGAGACACAGCTTTTTTTTGGGTAATTTCTCGTCAAATGCCTGATCAATTATAGCGTTAATATGCAGGCTGTTGATTATGATTGTTATTTTCACCATGAGTTAGATTGGTTAACTTTGGAATACGAACGGTGCGACTTAAAGCTAGATTTAGGTTGCTTTGAAGCAATATCTCGATTATCCACTCCTATCGACTCAAAGCTGTATTATGCACACTTTCATTGCCTGTTAGATCTCATCGAGTTTCAGTCCATTTACACAGTGTATTCGTGACGTTCTGCCTGTAGTGTCTCTCCTTTGTAAAGTTTGAGTTCGATTCAGTTTGTTTACAGGTATTCTTTGTTACTTAAAGACTTCTTTATCAAATCTCGATCTAATTGAAATAATCCGCGCAACATTTGGCTCGTGTAGTGGCCTCAGTAAGTCGAGAATGCCAGAATCTTAATAGATGGTGATTGTCGGATTGCGCGGTTTATCTCTCGCATGCGCCTATTCTGATCTGATACTGCTGTGTCTGTGCGTTTTGTGTGTTACCTTAATATCCGTATCATGCCTTCGATTACTGTGGGTCAGCCCTTTTGGACGGGCTGAGAAGGTTTGCACTCATACTGGGCCACGCTTTTTTATCCCACTATTAGTTGTATCAATATCTTGGTTGCTCCTACTTCTGTTCACCGCGCGTTGTTATTCTGTCATCCGGAAACTGTGGTCACCGCGTTCACCGCGCTGCTGTGATGCATTCTGTAATATTGAGTTGCGTGGTTTTTACCAATGTGTGCATCATCGTATTGGTGCGTCAGCCGCTTTTTATACATCTTGTTCAGCAGTCTTGTAGTGCAGGCTTGTACCTCATCCGTTAACTTTTTCAACCACTTGGATCCTGGATGATGAAGTCTTTTTTGGTATACCTAACTCTTTTTCTTATTGAACTTTCGTTGTGAATAGCAGGTGAATGACTATTTTCACAAATCGTCATTTATTTAATACAACATCATTCATCTTTTGTCGTGTCAATCCAATCTTTTAGTAGCGTCTTAGTTTATTATTTTCGTATATCCTCGAATTATTAATGTAACTTTAACGTCATTGTTTACAATTGTCTTTTTTTGTTTTATGTTTAGTTTACCTGAAATGCCAGAGCTCTAGATTATTTTAAGTTTAGTTGTATAGTAAGATGTCGTTTGGTGTGTAGTGTTGTGTGTGGTGGTTGATGTGGTGGGTTTGTCTGTGTTTTCGGTTTTGTTGTTTCGTGTGTGTGTGTGTTCAATCATTTTTTTTTGTTTTAATAAAAGTGTTTATTTAAATCATGCCATACTTAGTAAAGCATTTCTATATCGTTTCCAGTAACATGTTCCTACATCTGGCTGTTTTACAGATAAGTCCTTAGTTTTACTTTTTCTTTTTTGCTTTTTACTCTATAAGCTTTTAATCAAATTATAATACTGTTTATTAGAGGGCTGAGATATGGTTTTACATAATGTTTGAGTGGCCATTATTTCATCTCGCATTTCTTTCACATTTTGGCTTTTTGCCTTTCTTTTTAGTCTCTTTGTTTTATTTTGTTCTGCTCGTTGATTTTGTTGTTGTGTTTCTGATAGGCCAGATGGTGCGCGAGGCGCTGGGGCTTCTTCTTATTTACTTTATCCAACCATCCACAGTAGCTTTATGTTTATTATTATATGATAGAGGCATATATTAGTGTGTGGTATTTTTATACTTACTTATATTACTATTATTCTAGTATTCGCCTTATATTTGTACTTAAATCTTTAGAAATATGGTACTTGTATATATATATATTATATATACCGTATTATATTTATATTCGCGACCTGCTTGATTTGTACTACTATCTTTGTATTTAATAGGGAGAGAGAGAGTATCTTAGTAAAGGGTAACTTTTTGTTACTTATTTATGAATTGTAAGAATCTAAAATTTGCGTTATCAATATTTATTTTTAGAAGCTTATAATATAGGGAAGAGCGTTTTTTCTACTTACTTATTGCGTTATGTGATTTTTATTTCTAAATACAGTTAAAATTGCTTCTCCTTCTCGTGGTGCTGTACTTGTTCGTGCTCTCTCTCTATCGTCCTTCTGCTTTAACTCCCATTTTCTTTTCGTCTCTTTATTCTCTCGATAATCTCTCATTATTGCTTTCTTCTATCCTCTGCTGTTATATCCTTTTGCTCTTTGGCTCTGCTATTCTCTGTTATTATACTTCTCGGTATATCTATCCTCGTCTCCTCTTTTGCGTCTCTGCTCCTATTCTCGTCAAATCTCTTTATCTCTCTCTCTGCTCTTTCTCTCTCTCTTCTCTCTCTCTCTCTCTCTCTCTTCTCTTCCTCTCTCTCTCTCTCTCTTCTCTCTCTCTCCGTTTTTCCTCTCTATCTTTCTCTGCTGAGAATTGCATTGTTGCTTGCAACAGTTTCGACGCCAGGTTTTCTGACACCTTTCAGCTCCAACAAATATTCTTTACATAGCTCTTACTCATTTTAATTAAAGACGGTTAAAAGAGACTTCCCGGAGGTTGCGTTACCTTTTTCAAGAAGATTACATTTACGCAACGAATCGCCTCGTATAAGAGGTAGCAACAATGCTCTGATAGAGCATTGTGAAAAAAATCCGCAAGACGCCTTTTTCTTGATGCAGCCTATATCCCCTTAGAAACTTTGTTGTTAACAATTATACGTGCGCAGTCTGTCATGCCTACTAGATGATCTATTAAGAAATGCGAAAGCTGATTGTGTGGAAGAGATTTTTATATATAGAGAAAAGAAGAGTGGATAAAAAACTGTACTATTTTTAAGGCATTGTGATAACGAACCTTAATTTTCCATTTCTATATAGAGACAATGTGCAAGTTCCTCCAACCAATGACAGCAGGCTGATGCTGATTCATGCCGATTTTTTTGCAACGACTTTGGAAGTTGAACCAAGTATATGAATAAGTCTTAGAGTTTCAGTGAGCTATTAAATTGGATAGATTTAGTTTTGCTACTTTATATACAGATATATTTAAAGTCTAGCAGTTGATAAAAAATTTAGAGAAAGTAGTTTTAGCATGACCAAAACACGTTGTAGAAGAATTTTAATTAGTTTTTGATGATACATTGGTGTTTACAATATGATCCTTGGCTCCGCTAGTGTGTATCGACCGGACTTCAAGAGTTTATAACACTCGTCAATAAATCGAAAGTATATCTAGAGATAGATTAAATAGATGTCGTATTAAGCTATTGGCTTTCCATCTATGTCTATTGTGTATGCAGCAGCAAAAGAGTGATCGAAAATAACTAAAGAGCATGTAGAGCACAGAAATTATGATACCTATAAAATTAGATTTGTGAAGCTATTGATAGGGTTCTAAATGTATTCAATCTAAAAATATTTTCGAAAGTCTACTTTTATACGGGGTTTGGTATATAGTTTAGGTTATAGTTATATATAGACTTATATATATTATATAATTTACGTTTTATATATCATATATATATTAGTGATATCTTTATATTTAATCAGTAAAACTGAATCAGTATAGTTATATACTATAATACTATGTATATACTATATATGTATATGTTCCAACATATATATATATACTCTAGCTTCGTCCCACTCAAACGTTAATGCGAGTAACATTTGTGCGTGATGCTTGACTGACAAAATGGTTAATTAACCGCCGGCCGTCCCGATGCATGCGCTGGCCCAAGCCAGCGACTTAGCCGTTAGGTCCGCTTGTTGCCCAATACCTTCTCAAGTCCCACTACAGGACGAAGTCCTATTACTGTGTATGTAAGATTAATTTATATATAATTAAAATAAGTACGTATATATATTTATATTATATAATTTATAATATAATATATTATATTACTATATCATTTTATATATATATTATATCTATAGTATATATATATATATCGAGGTAATATATTATATATTTATTACTTATATATGTGTCTATATATATTATATATTTATATATATGATATATACTTTATATTTACTTATCATCATATTATTATACTTTTTATCTATTATACATAGTTACTATATTAATTATTTTATTATTATCTACTTACCTATTTTATTATCTACTATTGGTATATAATTACTATTATATATATTTTATTATACTATTAGGTATACTGTTATTTATATATGTCTACTACTATATATAGGATGGGTCGGTAGTGATTTAACGTTATTTTGTATCTTATTGTATATATATATATTATATAATTATTATTATATATATTATATTATTAGTATTAGTATTATTAATATATATATATATGTACTATTATTTAATATTCATTATCATGTCTTATTCATGCTTCTCTTGATCATTTCTTTATCGGTATAAACTTGTCGTTTTTTATGAAATATATTTAGTACTGATTCTATATATACTTACTTTTTATTATTTCTAATCTATTTATAGATACTATATTTATAGTTTTATTTATGTGTTTAACGATACATAAATATACTCGCATACATCTTTCTAATGAAATCCACCATTTTTATAAAACCCGTAAAATGTAAAACATAATAATATTATTTAATTAGCTACGTACATTACCAGATATCCCATTTATGTTATATTTTATTCTGTTTTTCAAAAATAGAAAGCATTGTGATAGCTTAATTTTGATTATTTATTCATTTCTTTAGTTTTTATGCCAAAAAGATGATTTAGAGAGAGCATTATATTTATAAATAGCAGATTTTTATACATTACATATTAAATATATTCTGTTTTCCATTGTCAATGCTTGATTGGTAATAATAGCGTATATTATTGTATAGTAGTATTACACTAATCCAAATAAGATAATTTGTTGATAGGTTTAACGATTCGAGAGAAATCTTTTTCGTTTATTTTGTCAAAAGATTAGGATTCTTTGTTGAATAGAAGAAGCATTCTTAGTCTTCCTTGTCTCTTGAAGGTTTTGATTTTCTTCTTTCCTGTTTTCGGGTTTGGATTCGATATGCGAAATTGCTCTGTATCTCATTTTCTCGTCAGCAACGTACAGTAAGACGAATCACATACGTCTTCTGGAGAGTGATAATTCTGAAGAAGATAAAATACGCGTTTTTCATTAGTATGTTTTATTTTTAATTTCATATATTATGTTATAGTAATTTAAGGCTAATGTTGTCTTTTTATTATTAACTTTACTATACATATTATTATTTTTTTTATCATATATTTTGTTTTCATAACTTTTATTATATATTAATATAGTATAGTTTATATATAGTACGCTATTAAAAAGATTTGACCTCCGTTTAATATTATGGTTAGGTATTTCTTTATATGTCAGTTAGTTTCCTGTCCTTAGTGTTTAATAGATTATTTAGTGTTTAGAATTATTTTACAAACTCTTATTTCCTCAAATTTAAGGCGTTATCCCTAACAACTTAATTGAGATTGACTATTATCTATTTAAAATTATTGATTTTCTGTTCCTGAGTCTAATCCCCCACATATGACGCATAGCTCTGGTTGGTTTGTAATATATGACGCATAGCTCTGGTTGG
>JABUQX010016143.1:52500-55000 GCA_015478945.1 Trachelipus rathkii | reverse complement strand
TAATACTAGTGTGAATTATTATATATTAATAGAATAGTATAGTAATAATATATAGTATAATATATATATATAATAGATAATTATTACATAATATATATAATAATATATAGATGAATATATATTGGTGGATGGATTACAAAAATATATGTGCTGGGTCTACATAAGGAAGATGGCTGTACCTCTCCAGTATGTTGAAATATGTGATCCAGGACTGTAGATACTTTTTCTGAGCCTTGAACATTTTAGACTGCGGTTAACACTTAATACATTTAAATACCATACGATCACCTTCTTCGTTTGAGCTTACAAACTCAAAAAATTCTTGTAGGTAAGGCCAGGGGTTTTGTGATCGACTTCCTACAGTTTCACTTCTAGCATTAGCAGAGCTACTAACAGTAGCGATATCTACTGAAATATCACCTTCACTTGAAGAAGAAATAGTAGGTATGGGACCGGAAATATTTTTACTTGACGTTTTCGTCAAGAAACGATCCATTTTATCAAGAGTGAAAAGTCTTTACGATCGGAAAAAAACACAATTTATTTCAGCAATAGTTGAATTTAGACTAATAACGCTGCGCATACAAAATGAAACGAGACGGGTACATACTCTAATAACATGTCAAACTTGTTAACGAGTTTGAAACAATTTCAAACCAGAATAGAATTAAATGTTTATATCTATATTTTTAAAGTTGGGGTTACAATTGCTGTGTAATTTGCTTGAAAATTAATGCGGTCGGCAAGCATTCGCAAACCTCATTCAAAATAATGCGGCGCACTCGCAAACGCAACGGAAATAATTGGAATCGCAATTGTGGCCCAACAAAGTTGCGTCGCAATGCCCAACCACTGGTTTATAATATATAATAATATATATATATAAATAATATATATATATATTATATATATAATATTTATATAATATATATAATAATATATATATATAATATATATATCTATATATATAATATATAATATAATATAATAAAATATTATATATATATATATTTTGTTACGACTCGCGTGTTTATTTTTTTTTTTTTTTTTTTTTTAATATATTGCTACTATATGATAGCAACAATGAATTTCAGTGGTAACGGACATGATTTCAAAAAGTTCGAAATTTTAAATAATTTTTAAAAATCAAATTTTTTAAATATTGTTCAAAATGAAATATCTCGAAAAGTACGACACTAACAGAAAAACCAATTACATATAATATATTTAGAAGAACTGATTCATACAAAAAATGTAAAAAAAAAAAAAAAAAAAATTTCGTAAAGGAAGACCTATGATGATAATGTACGATGCAGTTACAGATAAACCAATTACATATTGGAATCATCCTATAAAACTTATTACAAAAAGTTAAAAAAAAAAATAAAATTAGGGGCTCGAAAGCCGACGGGGACAGTCGGCGTTTTTCCTACCCAGGTGGGAAGGGCGGAACCCCCGCGACACCAAATACCAAAGAAGCGGGGGTTTCGGAGACCCTTCCCGGAGGGGGGAATTAGTCCCCGTCGTCCACCGGGAAGCCGAGAGACCCGACTCCTGCCATTTCTTTTGCGGTTTACCCTTGGTTATTCCTAGTAAAAAAAAAAAAAAATAAAACGACGGAAGTCGTAAAACGATAAAGTACTACAAATTTCATCATATTTACGTTACAACTAGTAAATTGTCGTAGGATCATGATACTAGAAAGATATTAATAAAAACAAACAAAAAAATCAAAACTGACGGAGTCTTAAACAGAAATCCTATTATATATAATGTATATATTAGACACACTAGATAAATATATAATAATATTTAATTTATAATACATATAGTAATTAATATATATAATATAATATATATATATATATATAATATATAATATATATATATATATATAATATATTATACTCATCAGCCCTCCTCCCACACAACTTGCGGATGTGTAAGTTGCAGATTCGGAAAGTCAAATAGTTGTGTTCTTCCCGGCTGTCAATATCGAAGACTTAAAGGAATGTTCTATTACCTTACTCTCTGTAATTGGCCCTTCCTTATGTAATCATTTCCACGTCAAAACTGATTCCCTTTTGCAGTACTCCTGTCCTTTTACCATCACCATCTCCAATTTG
This sequence comes from Trachelipus rathkii, assembly GCA_015478945.1. Lineage (NCBI taxonomy): Eukaryota > Metazoa > Arthropoda > Malacostraca > Isopoda > Trachelipodidae > Trachelipus > Trachelipus rathkii. The sequence continues at coordinate 52,874 of JABUQX010016143.1, read as the reverse complement.
GTTGCCCATTCACCATTACCTGATAACCTATGACCTCAGTATAAGAAATCTTGTCTAAGCCAATCTCACATCATTCATTCAAGGCAGGTGATCCATACCATCTCCAGGATCCGTATATTCGATCTTATCTACCAGGCTTGTTCCTTAGTATCAATATCTCTATGTCTGGATTTCTATCCTGCCACTCTCTTATCCCACAGATATTTGTAAACCTTCTTTCAAACCCCCATTCTTCTTTTCAACTTTTGAATTTAATGCCCCAAAGTTTCACATCCAGTACAAACAAGTTGGAACCATTCACAATCAAAAACAAATTCGTTGTTGCCTTCCAAATAAAGTTCCTGTACCAAAAGTACTAACGAGTTGATAAACGT
>JABUQX010016143.1:37500-40000 GCA_015478945.1 Trachelipus rathkii | reverse complement strand
ACAGTATATATATTAATATTAGTATATATATATATATATAATAATATATATACTATATATAATATATATATTTATATATATATTATATTATATTATATAATATATATATAATATATATATATATATATATATATATATATATATATATATATATATTCAATACCATTTGTTCTTATCTATTTACTAGTTGTTTTTTTTTTTTAAAATAAAATACTGGTTAAATATTTAAATACCTTACCCCCGTTAGATTAAAGTCTTGCATAGGTTTCAGTTTGGGACAGTGCGAGGGGAATCCCACTTGACCGTTAACAGTAACTGCAACACTAATAACTGTCAAAGCGATGTAACAAGATAGTTCTGAAGTTTTCATTATTTTTCTGTAATAATAATATTAATAACATGTAACAAGTTACAACAAGTAACATGTAATAACATGTAGCAAGTTACAAAAAGTAACACGTTATAACATGTAACACGTTATAACACGTAACAAGCTACAAGTAACATGTAATAACATATAACGTTACAACAAGTAACATGTAATAACATGTAACAAGTCACAAGTAACATGTAATAACATGTAACAAGTTACAACAAGTAACATGTAATTACATGTAACGTTACAACAAGTAACATGTAATAACATATAACATGTTACAGAAAGTAACATGTAATAACATGTAACAAGTTACAACAAGTAACATGTAAATTGTAACGAAATACTGGATTAATAAGTTTATATAATAAAAGATTCTTAACCTATTTTGGACATGATCCAAATTTAACAAGATGATCAACTTCTCCATCCTTGGGTTTATATTTAAATTAAAAATTATAAAATAAGAATATAAATAATCTGTGTAATCATTACTAGGCAGAATGTAACAAAATCTGGTTTTTTTTTTTTTTTTTGGAAATTGGGGTGGGGGATGGGAGAGGAGGAGAGGAGAGGGGAGGGGAGGGGAGGAGGAGAGAGGAAGGGAGGTGGAAGGGGAGGGAGGACATTATCATGTTTTACACTTGTTAAACACGAGTATGATTTAAAAATTATATAAAAAAAAATTAAAACTTTTATTTTTTTTCCTGGGCTAAGCTACAACGATCTCTCTCGAACGCCAATTAAGGCGAGACCCCTTCTCGGACGAGCCAAGGCGACCATTCTCGAACGCCAATCGACCCCAAGTTTGGTCGCCACCCATGGGCTAAGGACCCTTGGTATATAATAGATATATGTTTCCTCTAAGCCACAAAATAAAAACTTTAAAAAATGTGCCTTAAATAAGCTATGCATAAGGCATATTTTTGAATTCAAATTAATAATTTTTGTCTTTTATTACCTTCATAAGTTAAACGGTTATATTATTATGAATATTCCTAGAATTAAAAGTTATAAATAATGTTTATATAAGTGCATCAATAATAATAATAATAATAATAATAATAATAATAATAATAATAATAATAATAATAATAATAATAATAATAATAATAAAAATAATAATAAAATAATAAATATATAATATAATAAAAATAAAAATAAAATAATAAAAAAAATTAATAATAAGAATAATAAAATAAATATAATAATATAACAATAATATAATAATAATAATAATAATAATAATAATAATAATAATAATAATAATAATAATAATAATAATAATAATAATAATAATAATAATAATAATAATAATAATAATAATAATGATAATAATAATAATAATAATAATAATAATAATAATAATAATAATAATAATAATAATAATAATAATAATAATAATAATAATAATAATAATAATAATAGTTTAAAGACGGGAAGAATAAATAATAATATAATAATTAATAATAATTGAATACAAACAATAATAATATAATAATAATTAAAATAATAATAATAATAATAAATAATAATATTTAAGCTAATATTTATAATGCATAATTAATAATAATAATAATAATAATAATAATAATAATAATAATAATATATAATAATAATAATAATAATAATAAATTATTATTATTATTATTATTAATTATTATATTATTATTGTTATTATTATTATTATTATTATTTATTACTATTATTATTATGTTATTATTATTATTATTATCTTATTATTATTATATTATTATTATTATTATTATTATTATTATTATTATTATTATTATTATTATTATTATTATTATTATTTTTATTATTATTATTATTAATTATTAGTATTAGTAGTAGTAGTAGTAGTAGTAGTAGTACTAAGTAAATTTTATTATTATTACAGAAAACACTTTACTCAATTGATAGTATTTCTTTGCAATATTTATCCTTATTCTTTTTATGAGTCAAGTAAATTAAACAATAAAATAAAAAAAAATTATATAAAAAAAATAAAATAAATTAAATTAAAAATTAAATTTTAAAATATTAGAAATATTTCACAATTAAAAATCAAATTTTCTCTTCCTTGTTTTCATGAAAAATATACCATCCTTCAACAAATCGCCA
>JABUQX010016143.1:0-35000 GCA_015478945.1 Trachelipus rathkii | reverse complement strand
TCTGCTAAAGCAGGGTGCCCTCCCCTCACTCGAGGGTCCTCGGTGGATTTTTTTTTTTAAATAAAAATACTCCCAAAAATTATACTAATTATAAAAATAAATATAAAAAGACAAAAAAAATAAATTAATGAAAATGAACTTTACACTTTTATAAAAATATTATTATATTTATTAAATAAAAAAATAGAGATCGATAGTTAATAAAATAATCGATATATCGATGTGGGGGCTTTAACGGAAAAGAACCATATATATATATATATATAATAATATATATATATATATATATATATGTAATATATATTATATATTATATATATATATATATATATTTATATATATATATATATATATATATATATATATATATATATATATAATATATATCAATGGCGGCTCTTGTATAGGCACTGCAGCACCTCCTATTTTCATTCTATATTATCGATAACATTCAATATAATGTCTTTTTTCTTTAATTCTTTCTTAATACTTGTTCAAGATATAATTCTTAACCATAATGTCAGCAACAATCCCCTTGTTCATGAAAAAATATTACAAAAATCCTTGTATGGAACTGTTTGATTCAAAGTTCCACCGACGCGTTGTTTAGCTGTTGTGAGCATGTGCACATGTCCGAGATAAGAAGCTGCACTATAGGTAGAGAAAGCACTGTAGCTCACGCAGTGTCGAATCTGTTGTCAAGCGTTAAGATATAGTGTTTCTTTTTGACAGCGGATGTTGTGCATAAAAACCGTATATATATATATATATATATATATATATATTAAATTATAATATATATATAATATATTATATATTATATATATATATTTAATTTATATATGTAATTTATATATATAATAATATATATATATATATATATATATATATATATATATATATATATATATATATAGAGAGAGAGAGAGAGAGAGAGAGAGAGAGATTTCAAAAATTGGTAAAACGATGTAACAAAAGACAGTAAACACGAGAGATATTTTTAGTCTTTCGTTTTACTGTCTTTGTTACTTAGTTTTAATATTTTATGATTTTAATGTTTTAAACACATGAGTTTAATTAATTAATTCATATTTTTTTTATTTCTTTTATTTTACAGAAAATCGAAATAATTTAACCATGATCTCCTTGCATCCCCAACAAATAAGTTCTGTGACTGTAAGTGAACTTCAACAGTTTAAGTTTTCACAGTTGTCTCTCCATGAGAAAGTTACAGTTAAGAAAAAGAGGCCGTTCAGCGCCTGATATTAAAATATCTCAACCGGGAATGAGCAACAACAAGAAATATATTCGTAGCTTTAATTCTGAATGGAACCAACGGAAATATTGACTCTGCGACTGTGAAGTTAGAAAATGAACTGTTTTGCTTCCCGTGTTTGCTGTTTGGAGGTAGTGTAACGTGGACTAAAGATGGTTTTAGAAATATAAGCAAGATGAAAGGAAAAAAACTGAAAAACATGAGAAGCTAAAGAAGCACGTTGAAATTGTGGGCTTCACTGTCACTTTTAGGAAATATAAATATTAAGGAGAAACTTAGTGAGGTATTCAGACTTTCAATCACTGAGCATAACGAAAAGGTGAAATGAACCATGAAATTTTAAAAAAAAAATTCTGAAGCAGCACCCCGAAAACACTAATTGTCAGACTATGAATATGGACGCAAATTTGTATGATATACCGCTCTCATAAACTGATATACGAAAGAAGTACGAGTAGGTACACGAGTGAGCACAACGCAACGGAGCAAATATGTCTGACAATTTATTTATATTTTGACTAAAGCACCGCTCCGCTATTCTCAACACAAAGTGAGCGCTAACACCGCCCACATTGTGGAACGCTGGAGAGCCTAGAGGCGGCGCGAGCGGTAAGAAGCCAATAAGAAACAAATCAAAAAGGGCCAAAAGTGAGAGAATTCGACGTGGCGTTAAGGGAGGACGATAGGCAGAAAACCAGAATTATACAAAAATAATCGGAATCTCATAAATTAAAAATATTGTTAAAAGTGAGATGGTAGTTTTGTCGAACCACGTATGGGAAAGTTTTGTGGTTTGATAGGGAAATAAAAAGAAGTCGATTTAAGGTCGGCTTCACGCTACGAAAATATAATAATAACACAAATACAAATATTCTAGATTTTTACACATTAAAAATAATAACTTAATTAACAATTTATAAAATCATACCTACTACGAGCTAGATGCGATAAATCCACCTAAAGAATAATAACGTGCCACCCACCTGACGTATAAACATAGTGCAACCTATACAGTTAAGTGCAACACGCCAATAATCCTAACGACTAACAAATAAATCACAAACTAACCAAATAAGAGCAATATAAATCACCCTCAATATACACTCTATATATTAAGCTACTATCAAAGCAACAAATACCCAAACTATATAACAACCCACAAAAACCCAAACACCAACCCAATGCAATGCAACAAAGCACAAACTCCCACCAAAAACCAACCACCTTCAAAATATACCAGTTACCTAAAGAATAAAGTCCACACAAACAAAGTTAATAGCAACAAACCTTACAATCAAACCTATTACATAATCGGTACAATACCTTACATCTAAGTGACCCCATCCGCTCAAACTATATATTAACATCACCACAACCTCTAGACAACCAGACCTCTACAGGGAAGACAACAAAAACAAAAGCCCACCACAGACCACAACAACCCCAACACATATATTCACATAAACACCACAACCAACGCCAACACAGAGAAAACAAAGCACGCAATCCATCTGGCTGGAATGCTGGTCACCCATTTCTATGCCGAGACACAAATGTAAAAAAAAAAAAATAACAAAAAAAATTCAATATATCAAATACAATAGCTACAGCGAACAGGAAATACAACATTTTATGAGAACAATCACCTCGTACACAAAAATTTGATCAGCGGAAAATGTAAACAAAAATAAAAACCAAAACAACAAAATATCATTGATTCCCAAATACAATCCTCTATACTCCATCCTGATAGGGCTATTTAAAGCCATCAACCTATTCTTATTGGTTACCTCGTTCATAAACTCAAAATCACAATCCTAACTAATTACTCGCTCTTTATATTATTACTAAACGTATAAGCTCACAAAAAGACTCTCACCGCCACGATGAGCAAGAGACATCGAGAACTATCCGGCTTCCGGGCAACTCACACGACACCAGGACTAGAACCATCTAATCACCCGGACCTCCGGGCGCAAGGGATGCTCCGGAACCCACGCTCTTCTCGCATCATCTCTGAGGCTGCTCGCGCGTGTTCCTCGGCCCCCATCCCCATCGCGAGGCATATGCAAACCACACGTCCCCCCCCTGCTCTCTCCCGGTACCGTCGGCTCGGGCCCCTAAATTTGCCTGAGATAATACCTCTGCACCGAAACCCTATAATATTAAAATAAATACTATAGTACCCAGACACCCTCTCTAATCAATAGGTTCGAAGCTTTTAAGTTTTTTTTTTTTTTTTTTTTTAACAGTTTCTCTCGGTAAAATTTTGCACAGGATATCCAAGCAAAAATGTATTCTGTTCAGGGAGCATGTAGTAAAGTTTTCGAGATAATTGGATTGCTGCTCTTCAGAGGGCTGGCCCAAAACACATTAAAAAACCACAATAGACATATACATTACTTTAAATTGAGTGAAGTGCAATGAATTGTTCATTGTGTTTTTAAGTTTTGGTAAAGTAAAAAAAAAAAATGGGGAGCGACCTTCAGAAGAAAATAATTGATTTATCTAAGTAGCGGCGAGATAATAACAGAAATAGAGAGGATGAAACACGACTGAACTAAAAGGATATTCCAACGGGAACAAAAAACAAAGAACGAATGAGAAAGAGATCAGGGGTATTTCTCGGCCACTACCAGAAGGGGAACAGACAGGGAACTAGATTACGTCGAATACCATCCTCTCTGTAACCCCCGTCGGCTCGAAACCCCTAAAAAAGAGATAAAAAAGAAAAAAAAAATAACATTATTCTACCAAAAGACGATAAAACTTAAATAGTATTTGGCCAACTCTACTTGCATCTCATGAATAAGTTATGCAGGAGATTCAAAGTGTACAATTCACACGATACAGTTGCAGAATCTAGATGATATACGGAGTATTTAAAGGTGTTATTAATTTAAAAATTAGAAATTAAAAATATTTTTTATATTTTTTAAGTCTCATCGATGAAATTTCTTGTATGCTAAAAAAAAAATTATTTTATTTTTATTTATTGCCTTTCTGTCTGAATATATGAATGTTTTATACAGTTACATGCTGATGCTTACTCGGGAAAGAAAGGAGAGCTAGGAACCTAAAATATATATATCCATAAAAAATATTAATAAGAGTAATAATAATATAACATAAATAAGGTAATAATATATATAATAAATAACATATCAAATAATAAATAATAAATACTAATATCAATAATATAAATATAGATAATATATTATATAATAATAATAAGTATATAATAACAATAACAAATTTTTATTGTTATTCTACTATAAACCAAAAAAAAAATGCCTCTAATACTACCACCAGAAACCCTCAGCCATAACTGAAAGGAGTAGGTGTTGGTGGTAGATAAGTTTTACAAAAGAGGAGGTTTTCAGACCCCTTGACTACATCGGGCGAAGAGAAATATAGATAAAGTTTATCATTATTATGGACTCGACGACTAGACGCTAAAAACGCAGCTTCACTTTGACAGAAGAATATAAATAAGTTTCAGCTTTCTTTTAATTTATATTTTTAATTTGCATAATCTTATTCATAAAATAATTAAAAGTAAATGTAAGATCGAAGTAAATGTTGCATTACACCAATTCAATTTATAAATGATAGTAATTTAAAAAAAAAATAAATTACATTTCTAAATTTTGGAAATTCAACGATAAAAATATTTATTACTATGCTTAACGAAATAAATATAATATATAAATCAATAAAAGATCACCTAAATCCTCATAATCTCTGCACCGTAACATCCTAACATAAGAAACCCTGACTCACCTAACCCCGCGTTACCTCTCTAATACTCTACTAAAATTCACTATATATAAAAAAATTACTATATAAAAAAAATAACGAATATATATATAAAGCAAAAAAAAAAAAAAAATAATAGTAGTAGTCGAATTTTTTTAACATATGATATGTTTGTATTACAGAATTATATCTTTATCTTGAGGCCCAAAAGATAAGAAAACTAAAATACAAGAGTAGAGGATATATAAACATTACTCCAGAACAGATATCACAAATATATATTGTGCGTTTCGCAGACAAAATTAACAAATCGAACAGAGAAGATTCAACATACGGAGAATATAAATCCATTAAGCGCAAATTAAGTAAAGAAACAACGATAACAATAAACACATAAACAAAATTGACGGCATAGTAAATAAAAAAAACGCTTCGATCTCCGACATATTAAACAATCAAAAATAATACATTCCATATTGGTTGCATGGACGGATTTTGTTTAATGCTTTAGATACAGATATCCACTAACAAAAATTCTAAAATAAATTTTCTCATCTCATAAGATCTATCTCTCAGATCGATTAACTATTATTTACTCGCAATAAAATACAATCCACCAAACTTGTACATATTTAATTCCAATAAAAAATTCTAACAAAAACCTAGAGATGCAATCATTCACTCCCATCAGCTTTTGTCCCTCGAGGTAGATATTAAATGAGAGAGCTTTGCCCTCGAGCTTGTTTCCAACCAAGATATCTCATCACAATTACATAAATAGAGCGTCCAACTAATATCTCGCCTACTGAAGAAAAAATAACTAATTACCAGGAAACTTATTAGACCTTATAATAACCGCACTCCACCATAACTACAGCTCAATATAGTCAACCTCTAATACCCACCCCAAAGTCTATTATAGTTATAATATATATATATAAAATATGTAAACATATCAATGATATAGTGTATAACACAATATCCTAAAATTAATATGACTACAGAAAGATGAGCGGTAATATAATACTGATAATAATAGAATTAAATAAATAATAATAATCTCTGATACACCACCAACGAACAATAACCTCACATATCCTAATTAAGCATTTTTTAATCCCTTACTGGAAGATATCTTATAATAGTACTCCAAATATAAAAACGTACATATCTAATATAAACAAACTGCGAAACAGCGAAATACAATAGTCTTAATATACTTATTTCATGACTAAAGCAGATAATCTAATTATACCAAGCAGTGAAGGGGTCAATTATGATAAAAATATATAAGCAAATAATATTGTATAATATAATAGAACTCACATACCTACACCTAGCCTCCACCATAATAATAATAGTCCTTACTTCAAGCGTAAAACTTACCGCAAGCAAAGAAGAAAATGCACTATACACACAACTCATGACGTCACAACGTCTCAAAACTTAGTTAAGCCACTTTTTACAGCAGTCCCAGAAGACTAAAAAATATATTTTGTTTCAGGAGTAAAGAAGAAGGCAAGAGCCAACGCGTGCGGCGGAAAAGTAATGCGTAACAACACGAAACATGACAAATTGTGCCGACTTACGGTATTGTCGATATCAAAACTGAGGGTACTGCTACGTGACAATACCTAGTTTCAACGACGTATTGATCGTTCTCGGAGCAAGGAAATCCGTGATTTGTTCTGGAAGAAAGTGTGATATATATATGTTATTACACCTTATTTCCGATAAAGGACCTCTATTAATGTAGAAGAGATCATATAACCCACATAAAGAATCATACGTTTACTCAATATGACCTTATGAGTCCCAAAGCTCGAAGCATATCACACAAGAGCCAAGAAGTGCAAGCATAGAGATGAGCATATATGAGCGGAAGAGGGCATAGGAGGTCGAGGTAGAAATGGAATAAGCTCCACTGAAAAGAAGCCTGAGCAGATTGCAAAGCGAAACGCGAAACAGAAACTCATAAAGCATGAAACCGCACTATATACGTAGAGAGGCAACCGGTGACATCTTCAAGGAAATGCATACAGTCTAGTATTCGCCACATATACGAACGCATAACTAGGGCATTAGCCTAGAGCAAGTCGAGCACACGAGCATACTCCAGCTGGCATTAGACTCCAACTACATGGAATACGACAAATTACTACAAGAGTACTCAATTCATTACTAGTCCAAGACAAAAGAATACGCAAGATCAACACACGAAAAACCGCCAAGGAAAGAAGATCAGTTAGCTGAGGCTTCAACATAACCTCACGAATACTCATGGGACGTAGAATATTAGTATCTCGTGAGAAACAATAACAAGAGGAGAAAAAGTCGAGAATACTATTAGACTTGAATTTAATGACTACAAGTCTTTGGTTCCACATGGATATAACCTCTCAGAGCTTCAGATACGGAAAAGTCAGAACAGAAGGAGCATGTATAGCTAGCAGCAAAAAACAATGCGATACAACATATATGAACACGAACATGATCAGAGATGGAGAGAATCAAGGAAGGATGGAGATTGGTAAGTCGTCGCACTCGGATCCATCATTTAGAGAATGAAATTTAGAAGAAAATAAATGGCACATCCAATGGGAACTACGTAAAACAAGGACATCAGCTCAAACACAACAATAGCTGATCACTGCGAATGGCGCATATCTCACCCAATCAATGAGCCTCTATTCTTTCTCGCGGAAACCACCAAAGCAGCAAAATAAGCACAGTGAAGTGTCCTAGAGGGATCAATATAGGTACTCAACAAGAGTTTGAATAACAGTACGACGACATAGACACGAAAGGACAGACGTGTGAAAGAACCAACCATTAGGAACCAATGTAGGATGAAGTTGCTAAAAAAACCGCAACTGAAAGTCTAATCAATAGAGACGCTATACTTGGGATTTTGAGGGCAAACTCGAAGGACAATCAGATTGAGCCCTAAAAAGTAGACAAAGGTAGAAGTGCAGATTACCTATATACGAAAAGGTGAATTTCATTGACCGTAAGTTCACCAAAGAAGAACAATAAATTGTTTGAGCGCTAAATATAAGGCTCTCAACGAACAAGGCTCATGATCACTTAGAGCCAGAATGAGGTAAGAGAAAAAACGGCCATATAACGTTAATAAGAAGAGGAACTCTCTCCAACCTCGCAGAAACAGAATTAACGTAAAATAAATTCATAAGGAGCTAGCTGCAGACTTAAAAATAAAAGTCCAAGAGTAGACACACGAACCGAAATTGCGCTATAGTACTCTTGTTAATCTCGCCGCTCATGACTCGTATGTCGTCTTCGTGCTTTGATTACATTTCCTAGAAATAGAAACGGATAAGCAGGAATATAGGAGAGTAAGTGGCGAGTTAGAATCAAATTTACATTTAGCGAGTTGAGTGGTTGAGAGCCAAGTTGGCTGAATATATAGGTATATAACTGGATATATAGCTTGCTAGAAACTTACAATTACAAAACTCAGCTCGCGCTCTTCCACACTTTCGATTCCTATACACCAATCCTCATGCACAATAGGCACTTCTAGCCACTATGATCATAATGAAGAAATTAAAAATCTAACTTTCCTCGACATAGGCGTACTATAACAACTAACGCTTGTATCAATGTGCAGAAGTACTATTGCCCTAAAGTACTCTTTCCGCTCTCAGGTAATCGCATAGGTTTGACTGTACGAAGCAGGTAGTTCTACGAAGACTGTTCATTTTATAATTCACTAAGGAAGCTGACCTCTCGTTTATTGTACGCCTTAACCAAAAAACAAAATACTGGAGGACCGTCTACCTCACGACACTCAAAAGGCAGACTCGTTAATCCTCCTATTAAGAATACGTCGCATAGACGATCACAGACCTCACCTCATTTACTATAACACTCTACAACTTTACTGAGAAACAAATAAGAACTTTTTCCAAATACCGGATCGGCTCCATAATCGCGCATTCTAAAACTATAACCCAATTCGGTGAGAGGCCCTAAGAAACACAACACACCATACGTAGTTATCCGAAAAACAATCAAAAAATAGTGAGAATCATCTACGCACCCAACCAGCTGGCAAGACAATGTAGTCCTTTGACTAGTTGATCTCCACTAGTCTCGGTTAGTATCTACTCCAAAATATAAAACACTTATCTCTTACCGAATCAGAGAGGACAATTTCATACACCACACATTAAAGAAATCTAAGAATATCCTTCTATAAAAAACTATAACATTAACATGAGACTCATTAACACCAACCAGAGCAGCAATCTACTCCTGATTCATCATCTTTTATCTCTACTAACAATACTTTCATGTTAAAGTCTCAAATAAGTGGTAACGTAAGAAACAAAGAACTCATATATATAACCGCATTCCCATTCATCTGAAAAAATAAACTTGAATACCTATAGACAGCAACATTTCCATCCATCCCAAAAAAAAAAATATATCAACAAAAGCTCCAGACCAATCACCACTTACAAATTAAACTCAAATCTAATAAAAATCTGAAAAACACTGTTAGATAATAATTAATTCAACACGCCACACCGCATTGTTATGCTATATATATAAGCATTAAAAATCAGAACTTCTCCTAAATAACTCTCAATTGTTAAATAACGATATCTATTACAGATATAATATTACTTAAAATGATCACCATAATTACTAAAAGATCTTCTATTAAATTTGAGATCATTTTCTTTTTCTCTCTCATAGATTTAACTTAAAAAGCTTCTAATAACCAATATACTTAGATATCCTTAACTTTAATTAGTTACTATAACCTAATAGTATAAGATTATCTACTATATAAATCTAATTACAAACCTATAACTCTCACAGAGAGAATTCATATAAAAAACATTAATATTTTTACTATTTTATTCATTTCTAATTTTTTAGTTTCTTCAAAAAGATCTTTTATCATTTTTCTTTTTTCTTAGTGTGATTTTATTTGACAAAACCTTGCGCTTGTCCCCTCTCCTGGGGCTAAATAACGTATCCTTTAAAGTTTTTTGTAGTAATTACAAAAAGAAAAACAAGAAATATAAAATATAAACAACTGTATTAGTCGAGATAAAACTAACATAATTCTAACGATTCTAATCCAGGCTAAGGAAATTAAGCTAAACGTCGAATTAATAACTAAAATCCCATACTAAACTTAAAAAGCAACCTCTTTTTTTGTCTTTAAATCGAGAATTATGTATTTACAAATACTTAAATGTGACATAACCCACGCCTATACAATTGAGTATGAGTCCACAAATATGTCAAAATTAGGATACCACAATCTCTCCAAAATATGGAAGTTCCCATAATCCAGGACATAATTGTGCATATAAAATTAAGCACTCACGATCCTGTTATAAATCTAATCAAACATAAAAAATACAACAGAATGCGGAGTCAATCTCAGAAAGATAGCCATATAACATCTATCTAAAAAATTAAAAAAATATCTATCTCTTTACAATTCACGTGGAGACATACATATATCTTTCAATCCATCTCCTAAAATTAAAACTAAAAAAGCTATTCAAAAACACAGTTGATTTACATACCTAACAGAATGTTACCAAGAATAATGAACAAGAAATTGAGAATTGAATTAATAGCACTCAGGAGCAGATCACTCCGTCATCCCACCTGCTAATTGTAATTCAAATACAAATATTAACACGGCGAGGTATGTTACAGAAGTATCAACTCACTAATAGTATCTTCGTAATTGTCACTTGCCTCTGCTATGAGTAGATGATACAAGCTGTTATAAGTATAAAAAGAATTTGACTTCTTGTAATTCTTGGAGTAGAATCTCTGGGACCGGTAAACAAATTATGTGGTCTGTACAAATGAAGATTTTCCACTCCAGGAAATCTTCTGATGAATTTCCATATGATAGAGTAGGGGAATCTATCAAACAGTGGGAAATTTGATAGAGGCCAATCTCTATTCAAAGGAACATTGGAGAATTTACTCTTGGAAAGGAATATTTGCAGAGGCGCGCATCCGCGCCCGTACGGCTCCGAATATCAATCTCCCATCACCTATCCGTTCGCAGGGCTGGCCTCCATGTAAAAATTCCTAATCATCCCGTAGATTCCTCTACTGCATCACGAACTCTCTTGACTCGCTCCATAGCGCACACGCCTCGTCTTGACCACATCATCTATCTTTGACCCTGGCAGGTGAGCGGGATGTTCATATTGGAAGTCATTTTTAGAAGATGAACAGGAAATAGAATTCAGTTGTCAAAACACAGTAGCCATCTTCCTAGCGACGATACATCGCTAATATCTTCTACTGATCTCAACTCTGTCGTTCTTTACTATGTTCTACTAACTTACATGCAGACATTGTTATTCTGCGTTTCCACCTAAATAGGTTCTTTGATGGGACTTAGAAGCTTATCACCAATAGTATCATAGTCTGTGTTGACGGTAGGTGGAGGAGCGGTGGCGAAAAAATGTAGTTCGAAACTGAGTTGAAGATCAGCTGTGGACGGAATCTGGAAGAGGGTAATCGGTGTTATTCTGTGTCGCTGTGGTGGAGAAGTTGGGGCAAATAAATCAAACAGGAAGAACACGAATGGTTCGGGATGGAGAGAAGAATAATTCATTCGCCTCATCCTCTGAAATTCTGAACAGTTCCTGATTCGCTTGTAGGAGCAGCATCTACATACTATTAGATTCTCTTCCGGTCATCTTCCTTAGGAGTTTAACATTACTATTTAAAATTCGTTAGAGGAATCCGAAAACTTCAATCGGGATTACTAAAAAGTCGAAACACGTAGTGAATCCGCAAAAAACTTACTACAACGGCAAAACTACCTTAGCATTGCCTCACACATGAGAACCAAGAAAAAAGTCTTACCTAGAACTTCGCGAAATTACCATCAATTTGTTTTGGTCCTCTCAAACATCGGGCAATATATGGCCCTTCAAATGAAGAAACTGAGATTTTGAAACAATGAGAAGGCTTCATTGATTGCATCGGAATGAAAACGATAGTCTACCAGACGATTTGAAAATTCTCTTAGTCTCAGTATGCCTTCTTAATGTATGTTGCTCATGTTTTTAGTTGTTTCTTTCTCCAACCTGCTCTCGCAAAGTACTACTAAGAAATTATCGATTCCTTTCCGTCAGCAGCAATCCACCTACAGTACAGAAAATGAACACTCATTTTCATCTGGATTTATTTACAAAGAGAAGCATAATCTTACGCATTGTGGGCGTAATGGACCCTTATTTACGTAACCGTGCAAAAGGAAAGTGGGGGAATAGACACGAAAATAAAGATCGATTGTAGACGAAATACCAGCACGAATCAATTGAGCGCGAAAAACTCAAGAATATTTATCAACTATCATTTGTGGTATGAATCAAAATTCGAAAAAAAATCCCACCACTAGTAGTCTTAAAGGCAAGAATACCGACAATACAATAGCGATATATATCTTACAAACAACTCCGTATTATAGAGCGGAGCTTTCGTCACCGCATAGATGTGTGACACTATTGTAGCTAGCTAAACCACGGACATGCCTTCGAGCACAAGTCCTTAAAAAACACCTGGGCTCGTGAACTCCTGGGCAGAATCTGTACGGACACAAAGAAAGTATAGAGGAAGCACTGTGACACTTACCATATGCACTCTCTCTTTGAGCGGTGCTCGGGAGCAAAAATTATCTTTAAACATAATGTACATAAACTTTTACCTAAACGAACAGGCACATAAAGATAGCAGAAACATAACGCGAAATTCAAAAACAACGATACACACAGGTAAAATAGCTCAAATATAATTGGCTCAGAGAGACTCAAGCGATAACAAGTGGGAAAGAGTAAGAATATATACCAGAATATCACTCAAATCAACCACAATGAAGACTCGTCCGAAAAAAGCGAATGATAAAGGCGCAAGAAGAGCCGACCTCACATGAGTATTCATACTCTCGCTCCACTCGAAAAGTTTGTGGAACCTTTTACTCAACATAACGCACATGACACACAAATAGAGCTGCAATAATTCATTCAACAAACATTTTGACTAAGTGGGGAAAAATCGTATTTTTCCTTACACTCTCCTTTTGCTGATCACTATATAGGGCCCTACACCAATAGATCCGCTGAACCCAGCGAGGAATCGGGGCATTGTTCTAGATCACCGTCAGTAGACTCATATTCTGTCGGAACCTGGATGGACATCAAGATCGCTATTGTAGTGGACAGTGTATAAAAAACACCTTATAATAAATGAATGATAGTGAATAGAGTCGTTTGGGTTATATCCGTATAACCCATTTTCACCAATTTTCCTAATTCTATGGAACAAAATGTTTCTTGTTCTTTGGAAGGTTATCCCTATTGCAAGTGGAAAGTACTGATTCGAGGTAAATCACACTAGGTTTTCACACAAGCATTGCATTAACAAAAAAAAACACATTAGTGGCTTGAAAGGTGTCTAAAACTCAAATAATCGGCGGGAATATTTAGTTTTATACACTTTTTTATTAAAAACTAATAAATAAGGACGAAGAGTAAAAAAACTGATTTAACGAACAGAGTCCTCTTGCTAAACGTCCAGTCTGTTGTTTGTTCCTGAAGATGAAACAAAGGGGTTGCCATCTATCAGTGATACTGGATGAAACTATAATAGAACCCGGAAATACCTGTGTTTCTGAAAACTATGTTTGCAAAGCAAACACACGGCCAGGCAACTCCGATTTTCGAATACTATCTATAAATTTCTATCTACTTGCATACTGGAAGATGTAAACTTCGGGACGCACGAAGGAAAGGGAGTTGCTCTATTCCTTCGTCCGGTAAGCTGCTACACACTCCCCCAAATCCGTAAGTCCAGCGCGTCTTATTTTACGAAGAAATCTTGCTTTATAACCGCGAAATAGTTGAGCTGAAGTTGTACGACCAACTATCTTTCAAAAGTGTCAAATGCCTTAATTGTTGCTTTTTCTGGCCGATACAAAGGGAGACATTCTTTTTTACTAAATCCATACAGTGGTTGATGAGCAAACGACTGCGAATTAGTCTAATTTAAAAAGCGAATAAGAGAAGAAACGGGAATGAGACTGGTCTCCTGAACATTCGATTCGAGGGATGAAACTTTATCAATATAGTTATCAGAACTTTCAACAGGTAAGGGCTAAATACACCATCTTTTACCTATCTAAAATCTAAGAATACAAAAAACTGAGGGAACTGTAAGAAGCTACACATTGGCAACAGTATTTATTCTACCAAAGTTCGTTTTTCTACGGAAAAGCCAGTTAGAAAACTGATTTCTAAATTGATTCGAAAAGTGTTTCAAGTAAATTAATTTTATTCTTAGCACTAAAACGTCGTCAAGATAGACCTGTGCAATGGTCCAAAGGATGATTTAAAAGGCACATAGTCATTGAGCCCTAGCATACGAGGAATAGGTGCAACTTGCCGGTGCCAAAAGTCAAGCGGGTAGACAGAATTAACCCTTTCATAGTACTAAAATGCCAATATAGCTTATTGGGTTTTTTATCCATCATATTTCTAAATAGATAGTATGACAATCGAAAGATAAAATCATAATCGACGTACAAAAAAATAGTAGTATTCCCCCGAGCGAAACGATAAAGATGTATCTTACTATCAGAATATGAAAGAAGGCGTAGACTTCGAGGAACACATGCTAGGAGTTGAAAAGATAGCGATAGGTCAAGGCACACCCTGGCCTTAGAAACTCTCTGTACCATACTTTTTGCGCAGACTACAGTAATGGAGAGAATGGACTAGTAAACAAGGACTGACTAATATCCCTTCTCACCACCGAATAGACAGTCTAAGAGAGCTATATCATCACAGATAGTTCAATGAATAACGCCTCACTCGCAGGTCACCAATCAGGATACACCTGTTTACCGGAAAGCACCTATAACTCTCTAGGAGGCCGTCACAACGGCAGTACGATTCATTCTTAAAACATCTCAAGAACAGGCGCAAGCACCGGGCGACTAGCAGTCTAATCATCAAAGTCTCAATTACAATCACCTGGAAGTCAACTCACACAAGGTCTAAAGCACCCCAAGCTGCTTAATCACCATACTACTGCGATAATTACAAGCATGCATATTCGTCAGGTCTTTCTTTGACATCTTCTTCTACGATGATTTCTCTGTACACTTTCCTAATTCTGATCTTGGATGAGACCTTGGAGGAGTGGCTACATCTGGCTGACACTATCGTTGTGTCCATTATGTCTTGCGGCTTCTTATCAGCTGTTGCTGATCTAGTGGCGTAACTAATTTCCTAGAGTTATCCCTTTTTTCAATGCAAATTGTAGGTACCACTCGAAATTCTAATAGTAACTCCACAAACTCGATTATTCCTACGGACTAGGAACCTGTGATTAACCTAATACCACGATGCGTACACCTCTAGAAAGACGCTGCGGGTACAAATGATAACACTCGCGCCAAAGATCAAAAATCAATATGAGATCACTTGCAAGAAGCCTGTATCCTAATCAATCTCAGGTCTAACCATATATATACCCATATCCGCGTTTAGCTTGCAGCCAAATATAGTGTAACTTCAAGCACATTCAAATCGAAATTAAACAAATAATCTTCATCGATCAAAATATAACAAAATACGAGTAACCATCTTTGAGAATATCGTAGGCTCAAGGAGATTCTACGATTAGAAGCTAGTAAATCTCGATTGATCAATTATCATTTTTCCGAGCCTCAGAAGTGTAGGCTTGTGTATTGGCTATAACATCCTCATATGGCGTCGAAAATGTGAAGATGGAGGAGCTAGAGAATCTCTTCACTTTATCATGAGCTCCGTTATCCTGTTACAAGATTCACTCTGGCTTAGAAGCCGGTCGCCGATAACGATGCAGAACTTCTTATTTCCTCGAGGCGCGGAGGGCCTAGCATTGAGGGGGTAATTAAACTGAATACAAAATATGAGCACTTCTATACTTACCATTAGATGCGGAAATAAAACCGTTCATGACGCGGTGGGAGAAGAGTGAATAGCACAGAGTATTTTCTATCCTAGATAATGGAAAAGGGGACCGTGCGACATACATGTAGCTGGGAGTCGAAACTCTCCCAGAGCGTTGTCACCAGCATATCCATGTAGGCACCCAAAATTGGTTCTGAACTGACTTGTCTCAATTTGGAGAATTAAATTGTCCTTTAAAAGATCCTCGAATCAGATCCCTAATAATATTAGAAAATACCTATTTAGTATATTATTTACTCCAGTTGGAATACCAACTCAAATGGATTAGAGAGTGAGATCTTTTCATTACTGGGCAGAGGGGAGGTCACTTATTTCTCTATAAGGCTCTCAATCTGTGTGTTCTCGACTAAAAAAAATAGATACAATTTGGCGAAGACCGTATGTCCTATCTCGTATTACTTCGGAGACAGAAAGTCCTTGTGCCAAAAAGTATATATTCTGCAAGATTCAATTTCTTCGTTGAACCTCATCCAGTGTTGGGTAGATCGAAGGAAAATGGGTACAAGGCTGAAGGTATACATAATATTCACTGATGTGTTACGAGTAACAGCATAGCACCTACTCTTTAATTTGTATAGGGGTAAGTTAATCGACCCCTATGTACCACCAGGTCCTGATTATCTCGGAAGCAGAGTACTTTAGAAGTTACCTTCTTTCACATACCACTTCTCTCTAAAACGACCCATATGGAGAGAAATAGCTCAAAAAACGAGAGGAAAACTATATAGAACAAATACTAATAACACATGCTTTGCCTCCTAACTGCCATTGTTGAAAAAGGAGGTGTAAGAAAATCTAAATTAGACACTTAAACAAATTAGACCTGCTCCCAGTTGATAAAACACGGTTTTCTCAATATTTTTATTGACTAAAACTCGTAAAAACTTAGGAGCCGGAACAAACAATTTGTGTAATACTTATCACCTTCATATCTACAATCCCAACTATATCATATCCCACATTTCTCCTCATTATTTTCTTCTTAACTGTATATATAAGCCATATCGTCACCGACACACAGCAAGCAAATATATCCCATACCTCGCACCTCATATTTACGATGAACAGCGAAGACAGGCAGACAGGGCTCTACAACTATACTAAGAGAGATAAATCTTCCCTCACATTCTATACTCTCCTTACTAAAAAATATACACTCAGAGAAGATACTCTTCGTTGCCACCTCCACGGCCACATAACCTACTCTAGTCCAAACTCCTTAACTACCAGGAAACGGCAGACTTCGTCTATCCGATCAATTTTCATATCTTCGTGAGCTCCCTGGCCTACCGCATATAAATCTCACCAAAATCGTTCGGGTTATACAGAAGGCCACTATTCTGCCGTTTATCCATATCGCTTTAGACTGTTTATGGAATGAAACAATTTGGGTCTCTACGGAGAGAGGGTCATCATTGGTGAGGGCTATCATGCACTTGGGTTGCGAGCCACCGTACGGTGAAACTTGACATATCGGACAGTTACGGCAATTCCAGCAGACTAGGAATCTCGAACGAGTGACCGATTCCCTCAGACATTGAAAAACAAATATGAATTTATATTCTCCAAAGATATTTATCAGTACACATCCATCTAATATATTTCCTCTGTTATTTTCGTGGAGAGAGTCTGACTCTGTTCCTTGATCTCATCTGCTTCCTCCGGAAAACAATTAGTTGGTCCTCATCTCTTCTCGTCTCTAATCCTCATATCTCGGTTTGGTTTGCTCGCGCACGCCTCCTTATATATATTTCTGTAAGAGTCTGTGATGCTCCTCCGCCCTTCTGTCTATACTTACACACTTTTCAATCGGGCCAATGAAACACATTATTGGTAGGTAGCGGAGATTGCAGCGTGTCTCTTAGTTTTATCCATCTCAATAGAGCACCATTCGAATTAGAAATAATAATATTGTCTAACAGATTCAGCTAAACTATATTCATAACATATCAATGATATTGCAATATTTTGTCTTTTAATCTTTCCACCATCCCTGCCTCTGAGAGTTACTGACGATAGATTTACAGATGAAATCATATACCATTATAATAGTTTAAGTAAATTAATAAATTGACCAACATTATTGAAGTAAGCATAATCCTACTCTGACTATTTATTTTTCTCTAATAAAATAAAATACATGAATCATGAAATATAGCTACATGGGTGTGCTATTTCCCTCATTTATAAATATTAGACTACAAAGTCCACCCAGATACTCGAAAAGAACTTTTATTCTATCTTCTCGAGATCGTGAGAGCAATCTAATGCTTTACATGCTTCTATAATATAATTAACCGAGAAAGACCCCCAAACACGCGCCATACACTCGGAAAGCACTCCACCTAGCCGAGCTCTACACTACTCTCTAATAACACAGATGTAAATGATAGACCCAACCCCTCCGCAAACACAGTCTAACTACTATTATCTGTCATACTTCTGTCTAAACTCGCCAGCACTAAGCACTGCCAGCTTCTTTAACTATTACTGAAAAACAAACAGACTCCCCATAACATAGATACAGCTCAGAGTCTAGAGATTCCTCTTCAGAACTGATCTATACCTTCGCCAAAGATATTCTAAACGCTTTCTGGCAACCTCATGGCAGGCAGGTATAAAATGAAGATTTGCTTAGTAGACTGGGACCTACCTAGGATGTTATAGAAGGCATATAGGGATTCCATTCAACATTCCAGGATAAAAAGAATACGACTGAGCTAGGACATAGGGGGTGTACCCCTGGTGGATAACGCTCGTGTACTGAAAACCACTATGGACATGAAAGAATTGAGAGGAGAGGGAAGCATACCGCATGTGGGATAGGAACACAATATATATGGTGTCTGTTTCCTCTAATGTATCGTCACATGTGTAATGTATCTGTGGCAGAGAAGCCAGATGCAGTGCCCTGTTGTCCCTCCGTAGGGGTTGGATGCGGTGGCTGATGCAGCCATTGCGTTTACCCTGGATATGTCCCGACCGAGTAGGAGAGACCAATCAGAGTACAAGTGGAACACGTGCAAGACCTGAGTTGTACACCGCAGTAGAAAGACGCTCCGTCATCATGACAAAAATGAAAATCGGAGAATATACAAAATAAATGGGACTGATTCTAAACCCCTATCGATCGCACAAACACGAGTATTTAACATTTACCTCCCTTCGTTCCTCTCCCACATAGCGGTCTTAACACACGAGTGTAGAGAGAGCAATGTAGAGCACCAGCCAGTTTATTCGGCCTCTTTTTCGGTACGCACCCTGTGCGAGTGCTGGCATCAATTGTGACATCACAGTGTGGCTGTCCACTTATAGGCGTTAGGAGTATTCTTACAATAAAGTAATAGGAGCAAGGAGTGGGTCCATAAAAAAACTCTCTACATGGAAAGGCTCGCCAAAGAAGAATTATTCGGAAAAATACCGTGGGTTATCTTTGCTCATAAAAGATCCCATCGAATTTCTGAAAGCTTGTCGATAGAGTCATCGAAACTGCAAACATCAGGTGAACTGCAGAGCGCGTCCCTTGGAGAGATGAGACCTCCCCTCGCGAGCAACGACGCCATTCCGATACCCCCCCTCATGGACACTATCATGTCCTTGTCCTTGCCAGCGCTAATCTCACATCATTCACCATCAAGTAGTATTTGTCAGTTATCTATACAATCAAACCTAATAACTCCCTCATCTATGCAATTCTCACTATTCGTACAATATTGTCTAGATATTACATACCCCTAATACCATCCATTACTATTAAAAATGTAAACACGAAAGTGGAACGAAATATCTTTAACGCGGTCACTTAAAACATGCAAACGCGGTCGTAATACGCGATATTAGCACTATTTGGTTTTACCGTAACACCTTATACATATAAATATCATATATATAATATAATATATATACTATATATTATATATATATATATATATACAACCCATAACACAACGTATAAAAAAAAAAGCTAACAAATAAAAAAAATAAAAAAAAATAAAAAAATACCGTATATCCTAAAAAATATACCACAAAATAACCAAAAAATAACTTAAATAAAATAATAAAATAATATACTACCGCGACTATGATTATTATATATAGTAAACTAACTGAATATTTTAGTGCTTCATATTAAAAAAAATTGCCACAAAAAATGTAGAGGTTATCTTGACAGCTTATGTGAAACAAGATAGCGAACAAAAGTTTTTTCCTTACGACCCGTGGATTTAATTTGTACTACTTTTTGACTTTTCCTCGAGAATTCAACTCTATTATATCATCAGGGCATGAACTGTATAGAATACGAACTTACATTATCAACAACAAAAACTATCAATGCAAAGATTCAAACTTAAGACATCTAAGTAAACAAACTCATAATCTTATCAAATAATATATATCTCCCCAAAAAAAATAGGTCTGGGCAAGAATACACAGGACTATGGAGTGAGAACACATATACCGCCTAGGTCACATCAGCATCGAAATTACATCAACAAATAAATCAAAAAATATACTCACATATATAAAATAAGAGTATGGCTCCGAGCCGTCTCTATCATACCGACCAGAATTATATATAATATACCCCCTCTCATAATATTATATAATCAGATATTAATATACTTTCACGTATAGTATATAATAAAATAATAATAATACATAATATATAATAATAAATATATTATATATAATAATATATATAAATAGATATATATATATAAAATAAAATATATAAAAAACTATATATATATATTTTTTTATTTTGATTTAATTTTTTACAAATTATAAATAGGTTTCCAATTTAAACAATTTCAATATTGTAAATTGCACATGTAGAAGTACGAACTAGAATATCCTCTTAAAATTAAAAATTACCAAAATACGAGTTTTGGCAATCATCAAAAAAAAGTTATTTATTCAAAATTATGTTTTGTGGCTTTCAAGAGACGACAAATTTTTAATAGTGAGTCAGCGGTAGTAGGAGGAAGGTTAAGGAATTGTGCAGCGGTGATTGTGGTTTGGCCGTCACAAGGACGCGTTGTGTGTGCTATTGGCTGAGTGACGATATAGCGATGGCAGCGAATGGCAGTATTGTATAAAGCATTGCTCAAAATGTTCGAGTGGAGAGTGCCATATCAAGAAGTTGCAAAATTGTCATATATACTACATTTCTTAAACTTCAATGTAAAAACTACATCTCATTCTTCCTTGAATAGTATAATGTTTATATATATATAGATGGTCTCGACACACACACAACAACAATCACAACAATATACAGAATATAATATAATATATATAGATAATAAAAAATATTATAATAAACTAATAATCATACCTAAATAATAAAAATACTACTACAAATACAAGAAATACTATATATATATATATATATATATAATATACTATATATAATTATATATATATATATATATAATATACAAAATCATACTCTCTCCCAAGCAATAATAACCCTAAATTATATATTTAATTGTATTGAGTCATATTAGACAAGGGAGATAGAATAAAAGCCGAAACAGAATATATACAAGCTAAAGAATTTATATATAACAGAAAAGAGAGAGACTTTAATATAGATATTTTAATCAAAAATTTACATTATAGATTACTGGAATATCACCACTATTTTTCCAATATGAAGCTTTGTTTACCAATATCAGCCCCCCCATCAAAAACATATTTTCACATAAAAATATATAGACCTAAAGCAATAATAATAATTTATTAATAGATAAAATATTTTACCTGATAAAATTAGCCATAAGCATACACTGTAGAGCGCAATTTTACGATAAAGAACAATAATCATAATAATAATAACTCAAATAAATAATAATAAAAAAAAAACTTGAAATTCTTCTTTTTCCTGTTGTTAATCATAATAACACGACAATAGGCATCAGCAGAGATTCACGAACACAGTAACCACAATGGAAATATTTTTAATATAAGCAAAAAAATAAATTTCTATCAATGAAAGTTGGATCAATAAAATAGGACAATTCTTAAATGTACTGCAGAGGAAGTATGATATATATATATATATATATAAAACCCTCACATACCATAAGCAAACCACGCATCCCCAACTTAATAATAACACCGACGTAATAGTCCTACAGATAAAATAATTAATAAAACCCGCATACTCAAATCATACTAACACGGCTATACCTCATACATAGTAGTACATCCCTGACCCTACCACTAGTATATATTCAGAAATATAATCAATTATGAATTATATAAATTTAATAATATATAATTATTTATCGAAGGAAGTCTCATAATGAGTCAATTTCGATTGAAAGAATGAATAGGATCCTCTTGATGAGTAATTTCTTACTATTATACCTTGCCCTCCTCCTTGGAGGGTGTTACGGGGGTCAAAGAAGTCAGGATTTCAGCTGACGCCGGCTACAGCATTGCATTTAGCCTGACAAATTTATCTGACTACGTAAGAAATCGATCGGATTTGAGCAATGTGCCGGTCAGTTAGGTCAACATTTATTCTTTTTTGAGAATAAAAAGATGATAATCAAGGAATCGGATGGAATATTCGGAGCACGATACTCAATTTTATTGTGCGTTCCGCAGAGATTACAAAATCACAACAGCGATCTAAACAAACCCTATAAAATGCACAATTACTAATAAGCGAAACTAGGCCAACAATAAATAAAACTTAACATTAACTGCTTAAAAAGGTCGTAAAAGAAGGTGGTAGATTTGTTTCTAAAATCAAATCAGTTAAAGTAAAAACATTACCAAAAAATTTAGCTGAAACAATCGAAGTGACTGTTCCTAGTAATAATGACTATTAAGAAATTAACATTCAATATAACATTTATAAAAATAATTGTCTAATCGCTAAATATAAATATCTCAGATAGTAATTATTTTATCAGCATAAATACCACAAAGTATTTAGTATTTAATAAATGAATAAAATAATTTAAAGAAAACCTAAGAGATTACAATTAACCACACTCAGCTTATGGTGAACACCATCGAGGTTGAATATTAAAATGATGAGAGCTCTGCCTACGAGCTTAGTTCCAAACCAGAAGAATAAAACAAACAACATAATTCTCATCATAATCACAAAATGACGAGAGCTCACAAAAAACTTCTCAAACCGCTAGAGCGCAGCAATAAATTATTCGGCTTAATAAAATAAGTAATAATAATCAATATATATATATAATACTGTATTAGTTAAAATAAAAAAACCCATATATATATACAACCTACTATATAACAAAAATACATACTACGCTAGCTCCCACCAATATATGATATAAGAAATATATAATATAAGAATAAAATATAAAAATAATATAAATATATATAAGCTCATGAAAATAGGCAATATACTTAAAAAAAATCAATATAATATATATTGTAATATAAAGCATATATCTACATATATATACAGAAGCATGCAGTGATAACTAATATATATATAGATAATATATATAATTTTGGTAACAACCAAAAATAAAAATAATAAATATTAGGAATGTAGATAAATAAATAAAATATATATACATAGAAGGTAATAGAATAAATAAATACTTATAACATAATATTAAAAACAACTGCGAAAAATACATAGTCTTTTTCCATTATTTCTGACTAAGCAGAGTAATCTATTTAATACCAAGCAGTAGAAGGGTAAAGTAATAATAATATGATATATTTAAAAAGAAAATATATAATATATTATAGTTATATGATTGCGTAACTACCCAATCAGAAAAAAATCACGTTCCAACTCGAACTACGTCAACGGTTAGCACAACTGGCTCTGACTTTTCAGCGTTTCAGAAAGATAAATTTCCTTTCAGGGAAGGAGAGACAGAGCCAATATAGCGTGGCACGGACGTTAAAGAGTACATAAACCCAGAAACACAATAGAACAAATATTATGACGTTCGTAAAATTGACCAATATCGAAACTGGAAGTACCGACGTAGACAAAGTATCCATAGTACTCAACGGACGTATTTGAATCCAATTCCTACGACCGCAGCAAAGAAACGCGCTACTTGATTCACTCTGTTAATGAAGAAAAGGTGTAAAAAATAATATATGTAAATACTCACCTTTATCCCAAAATCAGGTAGTTATAAACAAACGTATATACTAAAAATAAAGCATACATATATAACATAAAAAAAATGAGAAAAGCAAAAGGAATCTAATATAACCTGACTCATAAATAAAATAAATTAAACCCAATACTATGGATAATAAAACCAAAATATAATATATTATACAACTAAAATATTAATAAAAAAAATATAATACAAATAAACAGAAAAATCTAATATATATAACTCCCTACTACTACAGGACATGAGAGACAGACGCTTAACACACACTCGTACATTTCTTCACGCCAAAAAAAAGAAGCAGGTAGCAAACAATGAGAACAACGAACCGGCAGAGCTTACGTTTTATGGACAATGCAGAGCAAACCGAGCCTTAATCATCTAAACCTCAAAGCCGCCACAAATAACCTAAAAATAGTCAACTGATAAAAAAATAATATATACTCATATCATATACAAGTCAACAAATAAAAGCTCAATACAATACTAACTGTTTTTATATATTATACCTTTAAAACTATTGGTATTACCCTACTAAATGAGTTTCTCAATAATGTCCTGTCCGAATATTTGAATGATAATCAGCTCCAGCGTGTGCTACGAATATATTTCAGAATGATGTTCAAGTATATCAAAACAACTTCAATTATAACCAAACACTAATGGACAGTTTCGTTCCTTTATTAGTCTTATTATTGATCGGACCAATGACTGACAGGTATGGAAGGAAACCTGCCATGATAAGCGTCCTGCTTGGGTTCATTGGCCTCAGTTTGGTTTATACTCTTACTGCTCTGAGTCCCAGTTGGCCGGTCGAAGTTTTGTATTTAGGAAATGTTTTCGTGACCGTTGGTGGAACTTGGGTTGTCTTCAACGTGGCTGTTTATAGTTACCTCGCTGATATTACTACTACTGACTCAAGAACGAAGAGGATGGGGTTTGCAGATGCCATTTGGTATGCCGGATCTCCTCTTGGCACGCTGATCGGAGGATTCTTATTTAAAGGGTTTGGGTACGCTGCAGTTTTCATTTTTTCAACAGTGCTTTGGACATTATGTTTGATTTATACAATTTTCTTGGTGAAAGAAAGTCGACAACCGAATAGAAATTATGAAGAAGAATTGATCCGAGGAGGGAAACTAGGTCCTCTGAAGTATGTTGTGTCACTTTTCAAAACGGTGTTTAAAAGTCGTCCAGGTAACGCTCGTCTTTACATAATAGGCTTAATCATACTTAAGCTTGGAGGAATCTGTGTTCAAGGCCATCAGGTTTACTTGTGGGCTCGTAAAGTACTTCGTTGGAATGCTACGCAATATTCGACTTGGGCTGGTGTAGAAGAAGGTTCGCATCAACTTGGAATGGTGGCTTGGGTGTGGTTCGGAGAACGAGCTCACATGCACGATTGCACAGTAGCTAATGGAGGGTTTTTATCAATCCTTTTATGGTCTGTAACTCTTGCTTGTATTACGGGTCCTTCTCTTTGGTGGCTAGTCATAGTAGCTTCCGCTTTAGGTCTTTTAGAGGCAAGTATCGAACCACCAATTCGTTCAATGCTGACTGCTGTTGTGGGAGTTGGTGAAGAAGGTCGAATACTATCAATGCTCGGAATAGTAGAGTCAGTTTGGTTTTCTGCTGATATGGCTCTCTATACTTCTTTGTATAATGCGTGTGTCGACAGCTTCACTCAAATTAATTTTGTTGTACAAGCAGGGTTTGCTGCAGTTATGATTTTCCTCGTTATGATCTTAAAAAGAGGTTTGGTAAAGCATTCTTCTAGAGATAACGAAGTAACTTCAACAACTTATCGCCCATCTGAGGAGTAAGTTAGGAAATACAAAGATATTTGTGTGTATTTTTAAAGGTTTAGTATGCAGTATTATGAAATAGGCATTCCAAAGGAATCAAAATTTGATCTGATAAGTTTGTAAATTATAAGGAAAGCCTTTAAAAACTCACCACAAATAGGTTCGACATTTGCTGAAAGTAAAAGGTAAAATTATCACCAACGAACTTCTTAACTATGTACACAATTATTAAGCTATAAAAGTTTGTCATTCAGATCTTTTCCGTTTTCAATTTTGAAATCAAAAAATAACTATTATCATGTTAGTTTATTTTTTATTAAAATTGTAAAAATGTCTTAAAAATTATTGAAGCTCTGAAAAGAAATTAACCATTTTATACAAGATAGCTTTTAGTTTTATTTAGAATGTCATAAGTCTATTTAACCGTTTTTTTTAACCATATAGGTATTATGTTTAAAACAGGTATTTTATAGCCCGTAACATTTTTAAATCCTAAATCCATTCAAATGATTTTGAGGCTATTAAAGAATGAAGTTTTGTATTCTGCTAATAACAGAAACTGGTTATAATTTGGCCACAATATTTGTTCCATAAATCAGAAACTGTAAACTTCATTTAAGGAGGGGGGGGGGGAATCCAATAAACCTTTTAATTGATGTTTATGTTGTTAAAATAAAATTGATGATAGTTTCTTATCAATCTTTGTTGCCTTACACCTATTTTATTACCTTTCGGATTTATTCTTTGATTCAGTTTTAACAATTAAGACGTTTTCATAACCTGGTTCATTCAACTAGGGACAAATGGAAGTTCCATCATCTTACTATATGAAAAAGAATTTCAAACTATAATTTAAGTAAGGTTCATTTGTACCATTTAGAATGTGTTGTAAGTAACCCAATAACCTTAAGTTAGGTTAGGTTACGTTGGTTACGAATTTTAGCCTCCAAAACCTTACACTATTATTTTAATAAACTTTATAGTGACCCAATTCTTTACAAGATATATCTGTAAGCTCTTTGAAAGAGATGCCAAAGAAGAGGTATGTGATATAGGTAAGGTATCAGTAGAATATATTTTAATGAAATTGTAACAAATTATTTTTCCTATCAAAACAAGGGTTAATATTTCTCACTTATCCCATGTGATATAAGTTATACGACCCAATGTGATGATATAAAGTGTTATAAGAACTCAGTAAACAACTCTACACGAATTCAGGATGAAATATAATTATGCAGTATAAGTTTTAAGGACCGCTCTGTAACGATATTCACTAGGAAATCTCATAACTCAAATGATAAATGAATATAACAGCTTATATAAAGTACACGGATTCAAGTAGATTGAAATCACCTGGAAATACAGAATATCTGAAGTATTCAGGATTGTAAAACCCCCAAACCAGAACAGGATAAGTGACTATATAGATTCAGTGAAGGAAATTCAACAGCTAATTTACAGTAAAATGATAATAATATAAACGACCCAATGAGATATCAAATGAAGGGAGTATATGAAATCCCAGCTTCGGATAAATGACGAACAGTGTATGTCAGGAATGAATCCAAGACTTACGGAAAATATAGTCCAGTAAGAAGAACTCAAAGTGAAGTTATTGTATATAAATCCCAACAATGGAATAGAAAAACAGCCCACAATTATGAATTGGAGTCCAACAAGTTAAAAATTAGTTAGTCCAAGAATAAGAAGATCAGTCCCACAATAAAACTTGAAGGAATTCAGTAGTAGTAATGATTCCCAATAATAATAATGTATTACGAATATAGATCTGATCTTTTTGTAAACAATTTAAATTTAATGAAGTTTGGTATATAACATATAATATATTATAATATAAATTTAACATATATTTGATCAGTAAAAAATGAAGTTCAAATATACATAATAATACTTAATTAGAGTCTATTTAAATGAATAACTAATAATATACGTAGGAGTAGAAATTTCTAATAAAATATTTCAGTTAATACAACTAATAATGGAGTAAATTAATGTATTTATAAGTTGTTCTACTAATAATTATCTCAGTAATCATTTTATCACAATTATAAAATTAATGAGTAACACAGTCTATATACTTGTACTAATTACTACCAATTCTTTATACACCTTAATTAATATTAATAAAATCAAAATAAATATATGCTCAATAAATAAAGCTCAATCTGACCTTACTGAAGACAGCTAGATAAGGTGACTTAATCACTTTCTATGTAATGTATATATATAACTGTTTACTACAACAAATAATTAATATAATTCATAATTAAATTAATCAATCAATCAGTCTTAAGACTCCTCTGAGACTAGATTCATAAATAAGTAATTTATTAAAATATTAATGTAGTTATTTATTTAAAAAATCATATCATAACAAGATGTACTAGAAAGAAAGATTAAATACTGTTAAGTAAATAACGTAAATAATTGAATTTCAGCTTTAATTCTAATAAAATAAATACATAATATATAAATAAATAAGTAATAACATAAAAAGAAATCTTATCAAAGGAAAGATAGATTAAGTAAGTTAAAGAGTATACCAATTGAATATTATTATAATAAAAACGATACCTCGAGTAATAATAACTAACAACCTCAGAATAAGAGTAAGCGAATTGCCTAAAAATTGAACCGACCATATAAAGATGCATGCTCAATATCTCCACTTTATATTTATAAATAATATATAAATATAATAATATATATATACAGAAGTAATTTAAAATGTAACCTAGAAAAACATAAATAGTAAATATATTGTAAAAAGTAAACAATGATTTTTAACATATACAATTTTAAAATATATTCAAATTTATATGTTTGAACTTTCATAATAATTTAGCGACTTGTCATAAATTCAATATTAGCTTATTAAATATAAAACAATATTTACTAAAAGGGAAGGTGAACAATGATTTTATATTAAGAAAAAATGAATAAAAACTATACAGACATATAAAATAATAATAATAATTATAAATAAATAATAATATAATATTAATTATAATAGTATATATAATATAATATAAATAAATATATAAATAATTATTAATAAATCAATAATAAAATATATGTAATATATAAAAATTCAAAATTTTTCTGATTTTTGGTACTAAAACTAGAAATCCGAGATATCAGTAATAGTCACCAGTCATTAAACTTTCATGATTTTCAAAAAAATATACTATATAATATAAATATATAATATATTATTAATATATAATATATATAAATATATATATATTATAATATATAGATATATTATATAAGTATATATATAATAATTATTAATTAATATATTTATTATAACTATTATTATATATAATATATATATTAATTACTAATAATTAATATAATTATATTAATAAATAAATAAATATAATATATAATATATTATATAAATATATATTAAATATATAACTATAATTAATATAATAATAATATATATGATAAAATGTAATAATAAAAAATATATGTTTTAAAAAAAAAAAAAATCAAAAATTTTTTGTAAGTAATTAAGGCATAAACTTATAATATAAATAATTTTTTATATATATATATATAAATAATACTTATATTATAGTACTTTCGTAATATATATAATATATAATAATAATATATAATACTACATATAATTAAGTCCGAATAATAATAGCTAGGTATCAAAACCCTTGTGATAACTATGCATGCGTGAATATTTCTAATTATACTGTTAATAATATGTGTGAATAATAAATAAAATGACTAATTTCTTATACTGTGTATTTAATTATTATATAAATACCGAAAATAATAATAATATACTTAAGATAAATATACACATTTATTTTCTTTTTAACATAAATTAATATTTCCAATCGTAGATATATAGAGGGCTGGTTTAGAAGTGTCAAGTAGTACATATAAATCACTTGATTCATAGAAATGCAAATTTAAAAATTTATTATTAAATACTAATAACGAATAAATTAAAACTCACCAACTAAAGCAAAATTGATTAATTTGCGCTGCTTCGCCTCTGACACCGAAGTCCATGAAAGTATAAAAATAACTCATAAATTTTGGCTAAATCAATATATCTATATAATATAAGTATTGAAGATATATATACAACGTTATATTATAATATATATCGAATATAAATAAAATCGGATACTTTTAGTAGATTATAAAAAAAAACAAATCAAAAATTGATTAAATTTTATCCAATAATATCAATCACAGAAAAGCGATCACCAGTGACCGCTTAGGCCTTAAAGGGTTTAAATTAAGATTTTAATTCTTTTTTATAATATTGTGATAGAAAAAAAAAACTGCTCCAATATTTACCATCACTTTTGTGACAAAAAATGTTGATTTTTTACAAAAGATTTTGAATTTTATTGTAAATTATTCCGAAAAATAATAAATGTTGTGAATAAAACAAAGAAAAAATGGATTAAATTGGTAAACAGAGCTTAATAATCTTTAATTTAATTTTCTAAATAATAAATAATAATATAAATAATGTGCACTTTTTAAACTAATAAAATAATAGTTATAATAAAGAGTAACTTTTTCCTGAAATTCATGATTTGAAAAACGCAAACATGTGACTAAAAAAAATTTAAAAAATATATATATTATATAAATAACTATCAATTAATTTAAATTTTTTTAAATAAAATTTATTATAAATTAATTTTTATATAATTACAAATTATATGATGATTAATAAAAATTTTTAATAATTTATGTAAATTTATTTTAATATATAAATAATTAAATAAATAAATAATGATAATTAAAAAATTAAAATTACTAAAATAATAAGTTAATTAATATTTGCACTTTAATTAACAAAATATTCGGTCTTAAATATACCAGTAATAGGCCATGTACTATCACATATTTCAAAATGAACTTGTACATGAAGGCTGATAAAATAGCCCAGGAATTTATAAGACAAGATGTAATGCAATAAAATTCTCTAAATAATGAAGTTCAATCATATTTTTAATAATATATATTAATTTAAATAATAATAAATTAAATATTTGCTACTCATAATTTAGAGTTGATTAATTTAAGGCATCTATTATTATATTAATACGTAAGCTTAATGTACACACATTTCATACAGTTGAAAATATGACCATAAACTAAATATTACAACTTATATTAATAATTATATATAATAAATATTATAATATAACAATCAATTTTAATATTTTAATTAAATATATAAAAATAATAAATTAAAAATTATAATAAATAAATATAATATAATAAATATAATAATAGAAATTAATAATAATAATAATAAAAATAATAATTACCATAAATAATAATAAATATTTACAAGTTGGTTGCGAAACAAGGCACTGACATCTAATAATTATCAATATAAACTATAAAAATCGTTCATGCACATATTTGCAACACAAAAAAAATAAACTTTTTTTTTATTATTATTGAATTTTGCATTTGCAACTTTTATATTACCTTATAACACGCTAGAGTAGAAAGAAAGATTAGTAAAGAGTATATACGAAAGCATTTTTTAAACACAAAGTTACTTATATTATAAAAATAGTACATTAGTTAACCCATTACATAAATAGCCCATGATGAAAATTATAAGATTAATGACAAACAAAAATCATAATTAAATTGACATTAATTATAATTATATAGGTTATTAACCAATAATTTGTGAAGACTCACGGTTTATCTCAACCCACTGCTCCCTGCACATAATTAAGCGTTTTACCCCAAAAGAAGTTAAATAAACAACTTATATAACTATAAATAAAAATTAAAAGCTTAATGTTTTATTAATATTTTTTACATGGGAATAAAATACGTTAACAATTAATAGACTAAAAAATGACATTTCAAGAGTATAATATCTTAATTATTCTAATCTTATAATTTCTTTGACCAAATTTCGTAACTTAAATTTATTTTAGACTGATTTTTTTTAAAATAATTTTGTTGATACAATTTAATCCTAATTTGATGCAGTGAACTTACTAAAAATAAAAATACTTTGTATGGGTTGGAAAAAATGTTATTATATGAATAAATAAATAATACGTAATAATAATTAATTAAATAAAGTGAGTCACCTAGGTTTCTTTTCTATACCCACTAAATTGCGAAATGCCCACCTCTGCTGATAGGTAATAATTAATATTTATTTAATAAAGCAAAGTAATTAGAGGAAAAAATTTTTAAAAAATAACTATAAATAAACCTTACTGGCCATCTCTAGTAACCTATGAGAGAGGTATGTCTATAGAGTAGGTATTTTATAAGGTCCACCTAACAAATTTTTTTTGATTTATCACTAAGTGCATTACAACATCAAATACCAGCGTTACTGCTTAACAAATTTAACTAATATAAATAACCCTAAATAATGAATATTTTTGTTTTGTTTTTTAATATTTAATAATTAAATTACAATAATAATTATATTATTCATTTGAATCATTATTATTTTACCGCAATATATATAAAAAAAAGTGAGATATGTGAATAATAATAATTTATTTGATAAAGAACAACTTAAGTATTCATCTAAATCAATATGTGAGACTCAGATAAGTATATACATAATATTAGATCGTAAAATAATGCTGTGGTATAATAATTTTTTAACATCACCTATAGACTAGAATATGCTGAAACCAGAATATTTGTATTTAAATTGTAAGTTATTTAAATATAAATCCTTGATCTTTATAAAATATATTTGTAAAATTTTAATCATTTTTGTTATAACCATTATACACACGCCTTCTTCATATAAATCTACTTTTTCTTTAAAATTAACATACCAAATTTGATTTTATAATAATAAATTTTAATAAATTTGTTTAACAAAGGAAAGGAAAAAAATTCACAAAAAATAAAAATTAAAGAAGAAATTGTTTTTTCTGCAAACTCGATGTTACTAATTACTTGATTTTAATTCTCCTTACAATAATCAAAAGTACCTAATGGACATCTCTATTTAACCTCTTATAAGTTAAATTAAGGCTTCAATTTAAATAATAATATTAAAAACATTTAATATGAAACATAACAGTGAATTTAATAATATGAAAATATAAAATCCTTAAATACCGATTAATATTAATATTAATAATTGGAAAAAAAAAAAATAATTATTATGATAATCTTAAATTATCTTATCTCAACAAGAAACCATTGATGAGTGGTGATATTTGCCATAACAATGTTTTTAAATAATGTACCTAAATAGAATGAACATATTCTTAAGAGTTAAGAATAAGGTAATTGACATTAAATTGTCAATTGTGAAATAATCTATAATACTTTACAGTATAATAATTTAGAATTTTTTTTCATTTTTCAACGTAAAAAATAGAAGTGAAAATATATTAAGCACTAAAGTAAATGTAAAATCACAGGAAAGTTAAGAGTTGAAATATCCACCCATATATTATAAATATTTTTGATTAAATTATAAATATATAATATATATAGTATTATTAATATATATATAATATAATATATAATAAGTATAGATATATAATATTATATATATATATTTAATATAATATATATATATATAATATATAAAGATAAGAGCAAAATTGATAGTAATAAATATATTTAAATATATATATATATTAATATAATATATATAGTACTAATAATTTATTAATAAATATATATTATATATATAATAACGTAATAATATATATATAATAAATATATTACATTATATATAATAATATATATATATATATATAATTACTAATATATAATATTAATATTAATACTATACTATATATATAAATATTATAATAATAATATATAAAGATATATATAATATTAATAATAGTAATTATATATATAAATAATATATATATTATAATATAATTATATATATCATATATATAATATATATAATATACTATTAAAATAATAATATATTAATAAAATATATATATAATAATTGTATTAATATATATATATATATAATAAACTTATATATATATAAATATAATATTATTATATTTAATAACAAAATTTTTCAATAATTAATATAATATAAATATATAATTAATAAATAAATATATATTTTTTAATATATTAAATAATATATATTAGTTAATATTATATTATATTTATTAATATATATTTTATTTTAAATAGATATAATTTTATTATATTATTATTATTTATATAATTATATATTTTTTAAATAATATATATATAATATTTTACATATATATAAATACTATATATATATATAAGATATTATATAATATATATACATATATATATACTATATATATATATTATACAGGGTGTTTAAGAAATAGGGGGATAAATTTGGAGGAATATTATCTTTATACCATTACAAGTTTTGTCTTAAATAAAGTTAATTTGTAAAGTTCCTCACTTAGGAGTAAATAGTTAGGAATATAGCAAGATGTATGATGTGGAATAATTGGTGTTTATATTCGTAGATGTGTTATATTTATTAAGATTTCTATTATTATTAATTATTATTTTTTTATTATTATTATTATTATTATTATTATTATTATTATTATTATTTTATTATTATTATTATTATTATTATTTTTCAATATTGAGTAGGTAAAAAATTTCCCAAGCGCAAGTTGTTTCAAACGTTTACATCATTCTTATTATTGCTAAATCTTTAGATTTGGATAATCTTTTCTGAAATTTTTTAAAACTTCGTAGTAATTATTATTATTATTTAATTATTTTATTATTATTATTATGTTATTAGTATCATTATTATAGTTATTGTTATAATTATCATAATTATATTATTATTATTATTATTATTATTTATATTATTATTTATTATTATTATTATTATTATATTATTATTATTATTATTATTAATATTATTATTATTATTATTTATTATTATATTATTAATTATTATTATTAATTATTATTAATA
>JABUQX010016142.1:52500-71132 GCA_015478945.1 Trachelipus rathkii | reverse complement strand
CCACATAGAAGGAGATATCCACGTTGATGGTTGATGGGGTTGGTTGTTTTTGATTAAGCTGTTTTATAATTCATGATATTATCAACAATATTCAAAAAGTTATTTATCAGGAACATGAGAAAGCTTTCAATAAATAATTAACCTATAATTATCAAAGAGAATTGTCAATTGCAGAAATCCAAGTAAAGTTTATTTTTTCTCATTCTATTAATTAGAATGGTAATTAATAGATCAGTGAGGTGGGTGTTAGGTGGTGGTTTATAGCATTCAGATTCTTGATTTTTTTAAAAATAGTTTATTAAGGCGAATTTTTTAGGTACTGTTTATGTTGGGGTATGCGTAAAAATGTTTATCACGGGGATTTATGACTAGATGATTTTGTGTAGATAATAGAATTTAAAATGACAATATATAATGTGAAGGGGTAGATCCATACTACTAAGATGTCTCAAGTATATATTAATATAGATCAATAGAACTATGGTAATCTGTTAAGGAGGGGTAGATGGGGTGGTTTGAGTTAACTAGATTTATGCACATCATCCCTTTACCTGTCATACGTACTCTATGAAAATAGTAAATTTTTCTTTTAATGAGACGATCGTGCTTTTATAAATATATTATATAATTAATATATACTTAAACATAAGAATAATCTTCATAATACATTCTATGTTATGATAAACATAATGTCATAATGTAAATAAAACAAAAAATATTAAATTAAGGAAAGTTTGAAAATAACCTTAGTAAATTATTTATAGTAGATAAAAATTAGATTTTGTTATAAAATATTAAAATTAAAAATTTATAAAACACAAAGTATTCTCAATAATGGTAAAAATAATTTTAAAAAAAAAAAGGAAAAAAAAAAAAAACATATACAACTACAATATTATAGACATGTAGAAAAACAAAACTAATGCTCAAAAAACAAATAGTTAGAAGGAAATAAAAAAAGAACAAAAAACAGTTTTATAGTTTTTTTAAATGAATTAATCGGGAAGGTCTTAATAATTATAATAAATGTAAGAAAATGGGGTAGATAAATGACATTTGAAAGAAACTAAAAAAATTATTATGTTAGATATAAAACCGTTTTGATATAATAACGTTCAGAAAATGAGGGTTTCGAAATTAATAATTATTATATTAATTGTCAGTCTCATATCATTAGAAAAACGGATTTATTTTTGACAAGATGTCAATGCACTTAATTGACGAACATGTTAATACATGTATAGAACAGAAAGCAGTTATTAGTGAACAGATTATGGTGACTTATATTATATATTAGTATTATTAAAACCGCTAATGTTTAAAACTCGGCATATAATAGATAAGCCAACCTAGGCTCCATCCCATATAGGTACCTATATATAGAGTGACATGTATATTAACTCTGTTATCCTTCTCAGACTCGTTCCTTCTACTCTTCCTTTTTCCTTCATCTTCCTTTCTTCCTTTCTTCTTCTGTTTTGCATTCCATGGCATTTTTTTTCAGTCGGCGGATAGACTCCTACCGTCCTGTTGGGTGTACCTACTTAGATCAATCACTTTACGACGTATTACAAGTCCTCATTGATTTCAGAGATCTTATATACTAGGTTGCAATTATAACATATTGTTTTGATGGTAATATGGAACATTAACGAATATTTATTATTAACTATTATTTAGTACCGCACCAGCTCCAAGCAACCAGTGCCGATACCGACTCCGACTCTCTGATTCAGAGTCCTTCTCATTTAATATACAAACTCTTTTCTTTAGTCATGAGCTCTTTCGGTCATATCCTCTCTACATCTACCCTTCCTCTTTTTTCCCCCATTATTTCTTTCTTCTTCTCTTTTATTTGAAAATCAGAATATTGAATTTCTTACTTTATTTTCAAAGAAGAGGACGCGTACACCACTCGCGGAGGGGGTGATGATCTAGAACAGTCCGAAGCCGAATTACTAGTTAATTTACTCGGAATTCCTTCTCACATCCGAATTCCTTTCGCTATTTACCTCAGCTCCAATTTCAAGCTTCTAAGATATAATTTAATTTTATTTAAGGGGGGATAGCGCCCTCCTTAAGGGGGTAGCGCTGGGTAAAATAAGTAATACATGTGCGTGGCGCGGCGGCATATACAGTGTATTAATATATGATATATATAGTATTTATAAATTATATTTATTGTATTTTTTATTTTATGAATTTATTGATTATATTTATTATAAATTAATTAATTAATTATTAATTATATTTAATTTATTAAATTTTTTTTTAATTATTTCTATATACTATTTTTATTATTTACGAAAAAAAACCTTGTCGGTTTTTTATTCAGATCGATAATTACAGGAGTCCAGGAATTTATTTAATTCCGAGTTTTACTTCGGTATACGGGACGGTCGATCGTTTCCACTTCCGGTTTGACTTCGCCATCCAATCTATTGCTGTGCTCTATTACTACTATAATTATAATTATTTAATTAATATATATATATAGTATATAATAAAGTTTCTGATACGTTATAATTCTACTAAGTATGCAACATGTTTCATGATGGGGTAATGATAATAAATTATTATGGGAATTATTTATTACTTTTTATTTGTGTAGTATACACAGAAAAAAAGTAATAGTATTTGTATAATTTATTTATTAATAAAGTTTAGAATGTCATTTGTGTTTATATGTGTTAAACGTAATATATAGTAACATAGATAGTTATAATTAAATTATTTCATTTAATTGAAAAATATAATTGGTTATTAGTATATATATTCTAATTATTAATGCCTATTACAGAACTTATTACAACGTTGAAATCCCTTTGAAATATTAAAACTGAAAATTAAAATATTCCCACATAAAAAATTAATGATCATATTTTGTACTTTGAAATAGTTATCTTGTAACATATATTAATTTCAATTCTTTTTAACTATGTAATATTAACAAATATAATATAATAGTTATTAAAAAATAAAAAAATAAATAAACATTATGCAAATAATAAAGAAGGCAACAGTAAGTTTAAAACTGAAGTCCGAGGGAACACGTACATAATATATGACTTTTACATATATAATATAAATATATATTTTATATTATATATATATATATTATTATATATATATTAATAATATAATAGTTATATTATAATTAGTAGTATATAATATATATATAATATATAATTAATCAATGTAACGAGAATATCACTGTTCCTATATGACCTTCTTCAATGAGAGAACCATTTGAACGAAAGACCAATAACGAAAACATTGTTATATTGTATGCAATGTTTCGGTTCATATTGAACCTCTCAGTCCTGGATAATTTTGATTATTATATTAAAAAGTCGAATAAATAAAATAAATATTTGATATAAAATTTCATTTGTGAGAATTTTTCCTTTACATTGTGATATTATATTTTGTAACTATTATTTATTTTGGATTATTGTTTGCTATTACATTATTTAAATATAACTTTATCATATACTTACTCCTCTCTTAGTTTTATTGGAATTATATAAAATAGACATTAAATATAATAATAATTAGAAATTAAATAAAAATAAAAATAATCATAAGTAATTTTTAAAGTAATATAATTAAAAATTATTAATAATACTAATAAATATATTAATTTAGTAAAATTTTAATTAAAAAATAATAAAAATAAAATTAAGTATAATAAATAAAAATAATGAATATATTGTATAATAATAATTAAAATAATCAATAATAATTATAATTCTATATAATTAAATAATAATTATTCAAATAATATATAATAATTAAATTAATTAATAATAAATAATAATTAAATATAAAATAATAATTAAATAAATTAATAATAATAATGTAATAAATCTAAAAATAAAAAATAAATTAAAATGGTTAATTTATAAAATAAAAATGAAAACAATACTATAAAAAATAAATAAAACATTATTAAGTATAAATAACTAATAATAATATTAATAATATAATAAGTATCAATAATCATCATATAATAATAAGAAAAATAAAGAATTTAAGCTACTAATTAAAAATAAAAAATAAAATTAAAAATAAAATAAAATTAATAATAATTTATTAAAATAATAATAATGAAATATTATTAATAAATTAATAATAATAATAATGGGTTATGCGTTTTTCGACCGGACAATATCTATTTGAAGAATATTGAAGAAAATAATGAAACGAACTATCACACGAGAGTCCATTTTTCAACTCCTGCTTAGGCTAAAAATATTAAATAATAGAAATATATCTCTTTTTAGTTATTTTTTGAAAATTATTTGAGGAGTATATTTTCGTTACATTTGTGTACAAGCACTGGAGATGTATTAAGCTTATTATTATTAATACGTTTATTAACTTTATATCCTTACTTAGAACATAAAGTTGGTAACATAAAATTTATCATGTGCATTATTTATACTGAGCTTTATTATATTTGACGAATTTCATATTTTAAATTTTTAACTTACTTTAAACATTATATGTTATCATTAATAATACTTATAGAGATTTTTTTATGGTACAACTGGCTCATATTAAATAAGTTTACTTTTCGGTTGATTTATTTAATTATATTATATATATATATGATATATATATTATATATAATATATTTATATTATATATTTATATAATAATACTCGTATATATACATAAAATGTTAAAAAAGTCATTTGAATTTTATTAAATAATAACAATGTAATAATCATATCTATATATATTTTTATATAATAAATCTATAGTATATATATACATAGATAGATATATATATTCATATGGAAAAAAAAGAGTTATATAATATATATATAAGATATATATATATATAATATATTATATATTAGTATTATATAAATGTATATAGAATAATATACTATATATTAATTATTAAAGTATATATATAATAATAATTTAATATATTTACATTTTATTCATCAAAATTATAAAAAGGGGAAAATAACGGTAAATAAATAAATATTTGTGGGCGAACAAAGTTACTTTAATTTATAAATTATTTATACTTTGGAAAGATATTATTTTTATTATATTATGCAACATTTTATATCTTTCTTTTTTTTTACATTAAATGCTATTATTTTACTGAAGGATTATGTAAGAAACGATTGATAGAATTAAAGTATGTATTGATTTGATCGATTTGATATGATTTTTGCAAGGTTGTTCTCCTTTGTTTGGATTAATGACTATTATTATTTATTATTATATTATATTTTATTTTATTATTATTTATATCATTATTATTATCATTATATTATTATTATATTATTTATATTATATTATTATTATTATATATGATTCTAAAATGATTTTATGAAATTTTCTTCAGAATTTATTCCTTTTACAGTTAAACGTTTTCTTCTTTTTCTTCTTCTTTCCTTTTCGTTCCATCTTGGTGGCGTCATGGCCGTCATATTCAATAGTGCTCGCAATTTGTATTTCGCATAAAACTGTATCTGAAACATTTGGTACAAAAGAGAGTTCTTTTATTTATTTTTTTTTTGTTTAAATGGTTCATCTTTTTTTTTTGTTTTTTTTTTTTGTTGGTAATATATTTCCTGGAAATTTCACACGGAGTCGAAGAAGAAAGCATTTAAACCACCACCCCACAAAACATCCATATATATTCACTCTATACATATATATAATATTAATATAATATATTAAAATAGATATATATAAATAGATAATATTATAATTAATATATACATCAAATAATGATATATATAATTTATATATATTTAATATATATATATAATATATTATATATATATAGATATATATATATATAATATAATATATATATTTATATATTATATAATTAACTTATTCATCAATAATTCGACGGAATTCACCGTTCCTATTGGACTTCATGATAAACCCGGAACGAAAACCAAGGGAAACTTATTAGGCAATGTTCGGGTTCAACTATATAGATTAAATTATCCCACATTTATAATATTGAAATATTAAGAATAAATTAAATATCTCAATATATAATGATACTGTATATAAATACGTAATATAATTTGTAATATGTATATATGATTTTCAGTGCCTGTAGCACAAGGGCTGTGTTTTATGAATTTTTGTCAAAATTGAGAAGCTCAGAGGGGTTGTTCGTGTGTGCCTCTTCCACACTCTTTTTCCTGTGTAAACTGTACTTTCCCTTATTTAATAATTCTATTTTAAAAGGCGTCCGGTCGGCCTCACTTTCAAGATCAAATTTAGATGGATTGGATGGTTTGGCATCGGTAACGTCAGCTTTTATTGTCGATATACTTCAACTTGCGTAGTGTGTTACTGCATTGTATACATATAAAATAGATAGTTTTTTAAATAGATAGAAATATAATTATAATAATATATAATATTAATAATATATAATGTTTATATAATAAACAGACTAATATTTATTGAATGAATTATATCTCGATCTGTATTCTGTAACTCGCGCATTAAGATTACCCTTAACTGGAACTTTGTAAACAATAAGTACGTCATTTCCTTTTTAAAATGTGATTGTCTTTTTTGTTAATTTACTATAACAATTGTTATGGTATATTTTTTTTACAGCTGGTGAGTTTTTATTTTTTTAAATATATTTCTTTACTTTACTTCAATTGGTTAAATTTTCTGTTTATTTAAGCATAATTGT
The DNA here is from genome assembly GCA_015478945.1 of Trachelipus rathkii. Lineage (NCBI taxonomy): Eukaryota > Metazoa > Arthropoda > Malacostraca > Isopoda > Trachelipodidae > Trachelipus > Trachelipus rathkii. The sequence goes on along the minus strand of JABUQX010016142.1, from coordinate 64,432 downwards.
AAAGAATGCTTTTTAATACTATTACTTTCAACTCACGACAATACTCAAGAGTGAGGGGGGAAGATCAAGTTTCTATCTTCCTAACTAGAAGTACCTTTTCATTCATCGAAAGTATTTTCGATGTTTTGCTGACACGATGTAACTTGAATTTCTGCTTACTAGTCGACTCCCGTCACATTTCTCAATACAGACACAGACTGTTCAATTACGATTGTAAAGCGATCAAATACTCGATCAATCAACTGTCCTGTAAGCAGAATAAAATAATTAAAATATAATATAATATAATAAATAATAATAATAATATAATAATAATAATAAATAATATATTTAAGTAATAATAGATTAATAATAATAATAAAGAAAATAATAATATAATATATAATAATAAAATAATAATAATAATAATCACTAAAATAATAAAAAAATACGTAATATAATTAGTAATAAATTAATAAATATCATCATATATGAAAGATAATGATAATGATAATAAATAAATATAATTAATAATAATATTAATACAAATATAAAATTAATTAAAAAAAAAATATAATAAATAGGAAATCAGAATAATAATAATAATAATAAATAATAATAATAATAATATAAATAAAATAAAATAAATATAATAATAATAATAATAATAATAAAAGCATTGTTCTTTCACCATTGGAAAATATGGATTGTTGGTGATGATAAATTATTTTTCACTGTATGTTAAAATTTTATACTTAATTTTTATTTCTTTTAGTATTATTTACGAAAAATTTGTTTATATTTTTTTTTTTTTTTTTTTTTTTTTTTTTTGCATATATTTGTTTCTAAAGTTCAATGTGTTCAGTGTTTTTTATCGACTTGATGAAATATATTGAAGTTTTTATTTTCAACATCGATTGCCATTTTATTTTATTATAACGATTATAAATTTAGCATTTATTTTTATTCTATCAAATTAAAAAATAACACGTTATTCAATTTTTTCTTTGCATATTTTCTACCTATATAAAAATCACTCGTAAATTTAATAGAGAATTATTGATTACTTTCATCTTTTTTTACAGGTCATCTGTCATTATTATAACAACTGTAAAAATCTTCATCATAATATACATTCTCGTCTTTGACGCTGAAAATGCTATACATGTCCCAGAGTTATTCATAAATGTTTTTTATTATTGTCATTATAAAAGTATTTACACGGTAATTGTATTATTATTATATATTATTATTATTATTAAATAAAATATTATTATAGCATATTATTATTAATATATATACTATAAATATAAGATATAAATATAATATATTATATAAATATATAATTAATATATATTTATAAATGTTATATATTATAATAAATATATATAGTATCAATATATATATATAATAAATATAATATTATATATTATATGATATAATAGATATAATAATATATATAATAAATAATAATATATATATATATATCTATATATTAGTGATGGCTATAATCGGATCGGCATCGAATCGGAGAACGGCGTGTCTTTTCAGAATGGAATGGAATCGGAATCGCAAAATTATATCGAAGCTTGACCGGACTCTTTGGTATACAATTAAAATAATTTTTAGTCGATTATGATATTTCCAAAGACAATATTTAAAAGTCTGCCGTATTGATTTTTAATTAGTTTCTTCGAATTCTATTTTATTAAAGAAAACTGGATTGAGCGCGCATCTTTGTACTAGAGCTATAGATACAAGTTACGATTTCCACCGACAGGCAGACATTGGCATGTTCGTAGTCAGTTTATGTAATCATTTTTCGATAATATATACCGTGAACTCGAAGATAAGACGTGAATATGCTGTAAGGCTTGTTAAGTAATTGGAGGCGAATTCTATATAAATGTATCCTTCGAGTTTCACCTATTCACGTATCTCACACATATTATATTATTGTTTGTCTTCAAATTTAATGAAGCTCCTATGCCCTTAAAAAATTCATGTATATTCAGGTATCCTGGTACAATACATTATAATGATGATGCCAGAAATTACCTTTGCTTTTACATCTTTGCCGTAGGTCCATGATGCCATATTGAAAAAAAGAGACGTAAAATAAATAGTATCAAATGCAACAAATCGTAGTCATTTAATCACTCGCCCCAAGCTATTTCCAATATGAAGAATATCAAACTAGTTATACCGGTGGAGTACAAGCACAGATTATTCAGAAATACTTTATCCAATGTGTCATGATAAGCCAGTAAATATGCTTATGTATCAAAATATAGGATTGTTACGATACGAAACAGGCTCTTCATTCCTATAGAGCGGTACAAAACCTGGAATGCTTAATAACAAATGGAAAGTTCGTCAAAAATTGCTAAAAATACTTAAAAATTTTGATTGGTACAAATTTATTGGGCCACAAGAAATCAATGGCATAATGAAATTTATGATATTTGCATTTTTTTTTTTTTTTTGAAAAGAGTAGAAAAAAAGAGCTATTTGAGGGACTGGTCTACAGTATCAGATGGAAAAATTCAGTAAAAAAGATTCAGCATTTACTTATCTGATAAAATCGTTGTCTTGCCACCTTATATGATCACTGCTTAAAATTACAATTCCTTGAGATGATTATAACAATATAAAAAGTTGGAATATCCTTAAACAATTGGATTGCGAAAATATACTTGTGTAAAAGGAAAGGAAACATTGCTCCTACTTTAAAATCAATTTTCAGATTGAGCCACAGGGAATCAATGGCATCGGCAAATCCGCAATATGGAAAAATGATTGCATTTTTTTAAAGAGTCAGAAAAAGAGAACTATTTGAGGGACTTGGGTCACAAATATTCATGAAAAATTCATTAAAAAATAGATTCATCATTTACTTTACTGATAAGAATCTGGCTACCTATCTTGATCCAAGCTTTAAAATTACATTCCTTGAGGATCAATTATACTTATAAAAAGTGGAAGATATTATTAAGCAATGGATGTGCGAAGATATATTTTGTATAAATGAAAGGAAAAAAGTTTCCACTACTTTTAAACAATTCAAGATTTTCTCATTTATCAACAGAATAGGGCGAATAAAGTGATACTGAAGATTCGTTTTATACTTGTTTTGAAAGCTGTTTTTCGAATTTAAAGAGAAAAACTTAAAAAGCAAAGAAACTCATTCCTAGGAGAAAGACCATATATTGTTATAAGGAAGATTTGCCACAAGCAGAAATGAAGAGCAATAAAAAAAATAAAATTATTTGTAATACATTTATAACCTTACAATGGTGTCATCGAATAGAAGGAACTTCGCATTGGTGTGTCTTAGCAGAAGTATTGCAAGCTCGTCCCCTTTCCGTGAAAGTGAAAGACTCTTCAGAATTGAGGATCAAATTAATTTCCTAAAAAAATCGGATGCACACAGAAACGGAAGAAATGTTAATGTTTTTGCACAATTAAGAGTATGATTTTAACTACAAATATCATAATAATTTGCTCAAGATCTTACTTTTAGTAATTTAAAAAGATTTTTTTTAAACAAAAAATAAACATAAAGTTCATTTATTGTAAGATTTTAAATATGCTATTATTGTTTCAGTGCTCAATGCGGTTTTCGGATTAACAATAATTTTCTTAACTAATAAAATATAAGAGAATTCTAAAACATTAATTTATAGGTTTTTAAATATCTAAAATAGTTGATTTAGCAAAATTAGCATCATATATTATATATACTATGTATATATATAATAATAATATATTATATTTATAAAAAAAATTATTTTGTGTATTATGTATAATATCGTAATATAAGAATGTAATGGAAATGGAGGATAAAATATATCATTTATAAAGAATTGGAACCGTGAATCGATGCGAATCGACGGCACTTTGACTGGTACTGGAAATCGTAATCGGCATCGCTGGAAGATTTGCATCGTCCATCATAATAAATATATATATATATATATTATATATTATATTAAATATATTATAATATTTATTAATATATATATTATATATTATATAATATATTATGCAACATATATTTTTCATAAACTTTATATCACAATTTAAAAAATTAATATAATAAAAATTAAAAAAAAAAAATAAGGTTATAAAGAAAAAGAACATGATTTGAAAAAAATCATTTTTTGTTTGGGGTTTCTGTTTTGCAATAGGGTTGCTATTGGCAACAAGCGTGAATTACTTGTCTCACCAAACTTTTTCTTTTCCAGTAGTTGTGGGGCAATCAAGAAATGAAGCGGCCCGATAATTAATTTGCGGCGTGTTTTCAGCGAATGGGCTCTACAGCAGTCAATGAAAATCCCCCGTTTTATCGCAGGATTTTGTTCAGCGATGAGCTTATTTTGGCTCAAAGGGTATTTAAAAAGAACTGCCGTATTTGGGCTGATGAGAAACCTGAGGAGTTTAAAGAGCTAACCTTGCTACAGCCATAAAAAAATAAAATTGCACAGTTGGTGTCTATTGGGGAAGGCGGAATCAATTGGTCCTTAATCTTTCAAACATGAGCCGACAGAATAAGCATGTAACGAAATATTTGCTGCTACAAAATGAAGCCCGTGGCTCCGTGAAGCGTTTGGTTGTCAACAAGACGGCTGTACTGCCATACAGCGGATAAACATGGACCTATTGGAATCATTTTGTGGGCAATTTGATCGTTTTGGATTTGAATTGGCCTCGCTTTACGTGCGATATGCGACATCCGATTTGGATTAATTTACTTTGGGTACGTGAAGTCCTTGCATCTTCAGGATAACCAGTGCTCTCCAACAAACGCTTTAGACGCCAACATGCTCGCGTATTCATGATAAGCCGTTTCTATGCTCAAATTCGTCGGCCCAATTAGACTCAGATGAACATTTACCTTAGCGCGGCAACATTTAAAGTGAGAATACATCGTAAAAAGTAAATGCCATGCATTGTTTCTTTCGATCATAATTAACTTTTCAACCATAGAGCTAATGCTATAGTAAAAACAACCTCTCAAATAATCACACGTTATATATCTATATATTAGTATATAGTATATATTATGCAAATATATATATATTATTCTATTATTTAATATTAAGTTATATATAAAAATAATAATTATATCATATATATATATATATATATGTATTGATTAAATTGGTTTGAGAGTAAAAATTGAAATAGAAGAAACATGATATTTTAGAAAAGAGTAAAATGTACATTAAATCAATTACAAACAAAATAGTATAATAATAGTGGAAATATATTGTATTATTATGTTGTTGTTTGTTGGGAAAAAGACGTTTGTATGTCTAGGTTTTTTACTTTTTTCTTTATTCCTTTCATTTGGAAAGGCTTCTCAGCAAATAATATTACATTAGTTTACTAGTCAAGTTGTATTTGTTGTGTTATATGTTAACCAAGAAATGAAAAGGGTTTTGATTGCGAAGTAGTAACACCTTCCATCCATAACCTTTTTCCATTTTCACTTGGAATCACTACTAATTTCTGAAGTATAATGAAAAGAATGCTGCTTATCCACAAATCTTTCCCGCCTTTCTTTGCCAGATCGGGCAAGAGCTAGGGAAATACTGTATTGAAATTTCTCTTAAGTGAACATGAAGGTTAGTATTATAGCTGTGCTAATGATTATTTTATGACTTTTGTATGAAACGTTCGGAGTTTTAGAAATATTAAAAGAATATTTTATATATATAATATATAATATATATATATATGATGTATATATATTATACTATATAAAATAGTATACACATATATATATAAATATAATATTAATATAAAGAAGATATATATAGTATATATATAACGTTAGTATTATATATATAATATATTATAAATATATATATATATAAAATATATTATTGTAATTAAGTATAATAATATATATTATTATATATATAATAATATATATATAAAATATAAGATATTAAAAGAATGATAATCCAATAATTTAGTAAAATATAAACAATGTATATCCCCAATTAAATTTAAATATACATAGTATATTATATATAATATATAAATTATTTTATAATATATAATCATAAGCATATATATATATATATATATAATATATAGATATATATTATTATAATAATAACATAAAAAAGTAAATAAAAATATAAATATATATTAATAAATATATTGTTTTCATACTGTTCACTGAATTAAATTAAAGTGAATTTTGGATTAACAATTTAATCGCAATCAATTACATTTGTTTCTAAAATAAACTTAGATTTAAATTCAAAATAATTTAAAATACTATATTTTTTATTTAAATAAAATCTTTGAATTCCATTAATTTCGTCGAAATTTAATTTTATATCTATATACTATATTATATTATATATTATTATTATTATTATTATATTATTATTTGTTATATTATTTATATTAATTATATATATTGTTATTATATGTAAGAATATTAATAATGATTTTTTATGGTTATTCTTCTTATTCGAGTATATATAATAATAATTATATTATTATTGTTATGAATTATCATATTCAATTCAGAGATTCCGTGGTTTATTTTAAAATTTAAAATTGTATTATAAAATTTTACCTCCTCTCTTGACACTTTTCCTGCAGTAGGGGGTATATAGAGATATATATAACTTATATATATATATATATATATATATATATATATATATATAGTATATATAATATATTATTATAATATTAATTAAGAAATATTTGTATATAAATTATAATATAAAAATATATATATATATAATGTGTGAAAATTTTTTAATTTATGAATAATAAACTAATTTTAAGACTTATCTTTTTCATTTTGAGTTTAATTTGTTTTTAACGAATAATGTTTTGTAAACAACTTTTTTAATCCCGATATAGTAATAATTTTTTATGCTAATTTCTTCTCCCAGAGTATCCGAACTTCAATACAATCATTTGTTTTATAGACTAATTAACTTGATAGTTAGCTATAAAATTTATAAAATAGTGCTAGGAGCTGCAAGTGCAGATAGCCTATGAGACCAAATCAATAGCATATATGAAGTAGAATCACAAAATGTGTTATTTAATTTTATTCAATTAGAGTGAGCTAAACTAATATAGATATATTATATTAAAAAAAAAAAAATCAGTTATTTTTATTTGATTTTTTCGTTGCAGCTCCTGAATATTTATCGTTAATATGAATAAATAGATATATATATATATATATAAAAATAAATAATTAATATATATATAATATTATAATTTATATATGTATTATATACTAAATAATATATATATATAATATAGATATATAATATATAATTAACTATATATAGATATATATAATATATTATATATATAATTATATATCTATATTAATATAATATAATATAAATATTATATTATATATGATAGTGGGTAATTATATTCACAATGGAATAATATCACAAATTCACATTAAAAAACTTTTCTAAAAATTTCCTAGGTGGATTAAATATTTAATGTAAAGAAATATTATCATTCTTTTAAAATGATTTTTTTATAAGTGTGTTTTATTAAGTGTCAATAAAGTATATATTTTTTGCTTAATAATATATAAATGATATATATATATATATAAAATATATTATAATATATATATATATATATAATATTATATATTAATATAAAATTAGTATTTAAAATATTAATTTCTAAAATGTTGAGTATTTTTTATTTTTCTATTTAAAGAATTTTTCTTTTTACCCCTCTTGTATTTATGTGGTTATATGCTACACAAAAGTAATATATAATATTATAATTATATATATATATGATATATATAAGTATCTATATATATATAATTATAATAAAGAAATATAATAATATATAGATATATAAGTAATATATATATATTTATATATATAATTTGAGATGTGCCATAAAAATAGTTCAAATTTATTCTCCCCAAGATTATTATGATCATCTATCAAGCTATAGAAAAGCTTAATTAAAAATTTATTGATTATATAAAGTTTGCGGTGGCTAATGACGACTTAATGAAGAAGATAAAAAAATACATGCAAACTAAAAAGAAAAATATGCAGAAGAAAAAATCTTTCGTAAAATAAATTTTAGCATTGAAATATAGTAATTAAATAAGTAATATATATATAAATATAAAGTATATATTATATAAATAATATATTAATATTATATAGGTATATATAATACTATAATATATATATATTTATTAATATATATTATATATTATATATAAATTATAATAATACAATACAAAATATTAAAATATACTATATATATAATTATATTATATATATTATATATAATATAAACATATAAATATATCATCTTTATATTGTATATATATAATATATATATATATATATATATAGTATAGATTATATAAAATTATATATATATTTTAACTTAAACAAAACATCATTCCAGCATAGCGCAGGTGGTGTGTTGCGATATTAATGTAAAAATAGCAGGGATATCACGAAAATAAACAAATGATAAAGAATGTTAATAATTCCATTGTATCAACAAGAGATATTGTAATTTTCTCTAAATTCTGGATTTCAAATACGGTAAACAACTTCTTAGCATCAAATACAACACCATTATAAAATTGAAAATACTAATTCAAATTTCCGTTCTTAATTGCCATTTAAGGGCTGGGTAGCACTATTTCTCTGGGCTGATCCCATTTCAGCCCCGCGTAAAAATGGACAAATATTACGGAATTTTCATCCGATTGCTATTATCGCACACAAAATATCAGCTTTTATCACTCTCTAAAAGTTTTACCGGTTTTTTCTGGTCTTAGTCTCTCAAAATTCAAGCTTTCAAAACCATGTTTTTTGACATGCTCGTATAAACTCCAATTTTTTTCCCAAATGACTCAACTTGAAATATCAAGATAGTCCATTACTACAAAGAGTATACAAAGTACTTTTTCGGATTTTTTATTGATTTTCCAATTCCCAAAGCCCACTTTTTTGGATTTGAAAGAAAATATTGCGATTAAATTTTTTTCTGTTGTGGGAAGTTGGAACATTTCGGGCTTATGTGTCGGAGAGATGCCACATTTATTTCTTAATTTATTTTTCTTTGTAATAGCAATGGTGGGATCATCATCATAATATTTATTTTACAAAAATTGAAAATTTAAAAAATTGTTTTTTTGGAGTAGACTATGCAAAAAAATTACCTAAGTAAAAGATGCATCTTCTCGACTACAAGATGCATAAAGGCTACGGTCGCCGATACAAAAACAAAATATCGCAATTTCATTCAAATAAAAAAAAAAAAAGTGGTTGAAATTGTGACAACGCTGAGCATCAACAAAAAATCAAAAAGTACTTCTGTCAAAAGAATATCAAAACATGGGTTTGGGAAAAATTGAAAATTTTGAAAGAAACTAAGACGATAAACACCGAAACAACGTTTTTAGATGCAGAACAAAAAAAAAGCTACATTTGTGTTTATAATACGTTAAATCGATGAAAATTCGATTTTATGTCATTTTAGTGGATCTGAAATGGATAAGCCCCACAGCAAAATTGATCTTGCCTCTGAATTTCATAATCAAAAGAATTAAAAGAATATATGCGAAAATATTGTTTGCTCTTCCTCTTGGATTTTATATGTAAATATTTAAAAATAAATGCATAAAATCTGAAAAAACCCGATAGTGAAGAAAATTTTCCTTAGTACCTTTTTTTTTGTTAGGAATAAGTCACTCTTCTATAAAACCAACGTTTGTAAAGACTTTTTGCCTTTGACCTTTCGATGTATCGTAGTAAAAACGAAGCTGCGTCAGTATTAGGCACTCTGTCTGCAGTCCTCTGCTGCTCTCTTTTGGCCCCCTTCGGGTTTCTACCGTACGTCACACTCGAGGGACAGTCGAATCATAGTTATATAATAATATATATAAATATATATATATATATTATATAATTATATATATATAAAAAATATATATATATTATAAATATTCCGAACATTCACTAAAAAGAGGTATGCTGGTTATCTTTCTAGTTGCAGGATATATTTTTCTATGAATAGTTCAAACAAATACAATATTGATATTTCTTTTCATCATTTTCTAAGTGTAGAGCAAACGTTTATAACAAGAGAGATCCACCTTACCAGCGCAATCATTATCAGACTGAAGTCCATTCCTCTTTGTAATTCCTTGTAATCAGTACAGTGTTTCCAAATGTGGGTTTTGTTTGAAAACAGGATTCAGATTTTGAAAAGTAAATTTTTCCACATTTAAAAAAAATATATATCATATATTGAATACTATTTTATTATAAATTTTAAATTATAATAAAATTAATAAAAGTAAATATATTAATATTTATCTAAATAATATATTATATATACAAATATATATATATAATTATATATAGATAAATATAATATATAATATATTAATATATATATTATAATATATATATTATTTTAATTTAATATATAAAAGTATATATATATTAATATTATAAGTATAAATAGATAATATATATCATATATATAATATATATATTATAATAATAATAATATATAGTTATTATATAATATATATCTTTTTGAGAAAGCCTTAAATTGTACCATTTTAAACTTTTTTCTTATCGTTATCACCTAGCTAAAAACAAGTCTGAATCCTCTGAAAGGTACCAAATATGTCAATTCATTGATCTTATAGCTTCAACACTTACGTTCTTGTCATATCGACTGTACTGCATTAACAATCTTAAGAACCGTACTGCATTCACAATCATAAGAAAGAAAGATCATTCTTTGGGGGCTAATGGACCAATTTTAGCTTTATTCCAAAATCGCATATATAATAATGAAATAAAAAGGAATTGATTCGATTCTTTTATTTTATGTGCTGCAATATTAAATTAGACCCTAAACAAACAAACTTTCAGAACATATATAGCACCAGGAGCTTTTAATTTAAAGGTCGCTGGAATGTTCCCTCCTACGAAAACTAAATAGTTGTAAAAGTTTCATAACGTCGTCACGTTAATACCTTCCTTTAATTATCCCTTCTAAGTAATCACATGCAGATATTTTAGTTCTTTCACTGGATTTTGAAGCAATCGTGTGAGGAAATGCAAGCTCGGTTCAAGGATCTACTAGAACTTAACATCCCAGATTGGGTGCTGATGCCATCTGGGGTAAATGTTGCTGATGTTGAAATTGATTTACAAGAGGAGCTTGTTGAATTGCGGTTTGATGAGACAGTCCGAAGTCTATTCAAAAATAGGAAGGAATGATGTATGGAAGAATATTGACATTGCATGTAAATGTCCGCTTTTATAGGAGAATGCTACAATATATATGTCATTGTTATCCCAGCATTTTATCTTGTAGAATCTGGCTTTAGTCATGTAACAGTTGTTAACAAAATATCGTATTCCGACTTATTATATTATTATTATTATTATTATTATTATTATTATTATTATTATTATTATTATTATTATTATTATTATTATTATTATTATTATTATTATTATTATTATTATTATTATTATTATTATTATTATTATTATTATTATTATTATTATTATTATTATTATTATTATTATTATTATTATTATTATTATTATCGGAGCAAGATATTAAAATGATTATATCTAAACATCAGCCACGAGGATCTCATTAGTAATGTCTATTAGTATAGGAATCCTATTTAAATAGCATTAGGAATAAATTTATATATGTTGTTTGAAATAGTATTTTTTAAATAAAAAAAAATTTACTAATTCCATCATTACAAGTAAAAATATGCTTCAGTTTTATCAATTAAAATTTTCAAAATTTGTAATTTATATTTTTTATATTATATTGGATTAATTATTATTAGCATTTACTAACTTCCAAATAAATATTTAATTTAACAATATTACATATGAGTATATTGGGG
>JABUQX010016142.1:2500-50000 GCA_015478945.1 Trachelipus rathkii | reverse complement strand
AAGTTCCAGCTTGAGTGAAAGGGTTAAAAACTTTTTATGTTGCTGAAGTTCAGAACTACAGATCGAATAACAAATTCATCAAATGTAATAAAGTGTTGATTATATATATATATATATATATATATATTTCTTTATATAGATATATATATATATATATATATATATATATATATATATATATATATATATATATATATACTTATATACTATATATATATATATATATATATATATATATATATATATATATACATATATATATATATATATATATATATATATATATATATATATATATATATACATGTATGTAAATAAATACATATATATATATATATAACTATATATATATATATATATTTCTTTAGTAAGGTTTTAATATATTTTATTTAAATTAAATGTTGGCTTTAAAAAAGGTCAATATATACGGCAAAATTGCAAAATCCGCAAGAATTCAGTGAACCTCGTCTAATGTATGATTTACTGGCGTTTTAATTCCACTAAGCTAAATTAGCACAGTCCTTATCTATCTCTTAATAGTTTTACACCTTATATCTGATGCCCGCTCACTGTGTATCTCTCTCTCTCTCTTGTCCTGACTTTTTCTTTTTTGAACCAATCTTTTTTTTTCTTTTTTTCTTCGCTTATATATATATATATATATATATATATATATATATATATATATATATACTATTTTTTTCTATATATATATATATATATATATATATATATATATATATATATATATATATATATATATATATACTATATAAATCTTTATATATATATTAAGATAAAAATTAGAGTCCTCTTCAAAAACTCAGACTCTATAGTTAAATAAAACAATTAATTAAGCCACTTTAAAAAACTTTAATTGAAATGAAAATTACTAAGTTGACATTTCGGGACCTAAAACAGCTCGGTCCCCTCCTCAGAACTAAAACTAATTTCTAATAAGACTTCAACAATATTAAAATTACTATAAAAACACAGTATAAAAATTTTTTAAAAAGTACTACCGTTTTCTCCGCCTCTTCTGGATCTTAAGTTTATGCTTAAGCATTTGTTTAACATTAATTTGATCTTTAATTTCTACGGACTCTCTCACATCGCAGTAATTAATACTACAAAAAGGAAGCTATGGGAGGGTGTTTATAATATTTCGTGTTATATGTACAGCCAGATCATATTAGCAACGATTACGTATTTGAGAAAATTAAGATCGACCAGCACAAGGGCAATGATAAGAAGAAATCGAAGTAGCAGTTTTGGACACGACCCGTGAAGACATGTTATGAATTAGGATGGAGCATATTTTTATTCCGATCAAGAATAAAAACTTAAATCAGATGATATAATGAATTTATATTAACAGAAATATTTTAATTTGTCCAGAGGTTTTTTTAATTCTATTTTAAAAAATTCATAAAGATAGGAGTGAATCGTTAATATAAAAAGATAAGTAATGGAAAATAAGAAAGAAAGAGAGAATGAGACGCCACCCTATAATTTTCTCTGTAAATTTTTTTATACTGTGTTTTATAGTAATTTTAATATTGTTGAAGTCTTTTAGAAATTTGTTTTTATGCGGAGGAGGGGACCGAGCTGTTTTAGATCCCGATGCATGAGCTGTGCATAATTAGCTTTTCAATTAAAGTTTGTAAAGTGTTTTTTATTTAATTGTTTTATATATATATATATATATATATATATATATATATATATATATATATATATATATATATATACTATATATTATATATATTTCTATCTATATATATATATATATATAGACTCCTTATTTGAAGAAGAAATAATTTTCGGATACCTTTCAAACTTGGAGCACGTATAGTTGGTAGTATCACCCTTGAGGAATTGCGGTTTCATGCCGCTGTGCCCTTCCAAGGTGGGGGCTGAACCACTAAACTTGGATATAGCAGTAGGTAGGTGGAAACAGGACAGGCTACAGGATTTATAAAAGGAATCGGAGGCTTGGAAGAGCTAGGAATCTTAGTTGGTTCATGCTGCGCTTCACGGAGCAACTCCAGAGCCTAAGCCAAAGTTGAAATTTGTATTCAAACGCTTAACAGACCGAGTAAAGTGTCTTTAACTTTGCTTTCAAACCCATATAACTTGGTTTTATATGTTTCAGAACCATTAACGGTGTTTAAGGACCTACAGGAGGGGTTCCCAAAGAAACAGCAAGAAATAAAGGAGAAATACATGGATTGCATAAGAGAGGAAGATAAAAGAAGGATAAAGAAGGCATAAGAAGACGGAGACTATGAAGACTCATGTTGCTGAGCCCTGTACCGGAGCCTTTGCCGGAGTCTCAGTTGAAATCTGTATACAATCGTATAATAGACCGATTATACATGGATTAAGAAATACATGGATTGCATAAGAGAGGAAGATAAAAGAAGGATAAAGAAGGCATAAGAAGACGGAGACTATGAAGACTCATGTTGCTGAGCCCTGTACCGGAGCCTTTGCCGGAGTCTCAGTTGAAATCTGTATACAATCGTATAATAGACCGAGTAAGGTATCTTTACTTATGTTTTCGGACCCATAGACCATGATTTTATGGGTTTCAGAACCCTCCAGGGTGTTTGAGAGAGACTCCCGAAGAAATAAGAAGAAATAAAGTACAGAGAACATACCAGAAGAATGAGTCGGAGTTAGCGAAGGAGTCAGACATACTCCTGAGTGGATACAGAATGGAGCTGGAGTTTAATGTGAGCCAGAGTAGTGCGGTGCGTGAATCAGTAAAACTTGATTTTAACTTACGTGGTGTATGTTACAATAAACCCTATATTTGGAAGACTGCTGAGATCAAATATGTTGTTCTTAATTTACCAGTGGTAACAGTGGTAGTAGTTTATGTAATAGTAGTAAAAGTCATCATAGTCAGCCCTATTGTATTTAACGGGTTGCGTGGTGGCTCAACTCGTGCGCGAGCGCCCGCAGGCTCAATATTGGTGCGCAAATATTCTAGTTGTGATGTTATTCTATAACGTTATGCAATGTGTTTTGTGTTCTACGCTTAGCCTTACACTTTTAATGAAATGTTTACTCCATTTTTAATTTCTTTTCATATTACCCATTCTCTAAACGTTGAGTATAACATTTTATTTTATGCTGAAACATTTTTATTTATTTATAGAAAATCTGTTTCATTATTAAAAGTTTAAGCATTTTGTTTTTGCTAAAAAAAAAATAATTTTTTATTAAATACATTTTCTTCATTGACCCTAAGGCAGTAAGTTAATAAAACTGTAGCACAAAAACCCCAGTCTCAGCAACAGACCCCTCCCCGCATACAACGCTCTATTGTTTTACTGCTTTACGTCATATTTGAACACACAATTTGCGAAAATAACTGTTGTTTATTGAACATTGGAATATTCAAGGTGATTATTACATGTAAATTATACATGCCCGAAGGAGATATTCTATTATCGTAATATATTCCATAACTGTTCACTCACCAAAGGTTATATCACAACTGATCTTTTTCTCACCCTATCCTATCAGTAATAATATAACGAATCATGTCATTACGAAAAACTGATTGATGCATAACCACCAATCCAGGGATAGGGATGACAAATCAACATTTGATAAGAGGCAGATGCACAAAGTCCATGATATTTCAGTTTCGTAACGTGTGTGTAATGGCTTAAAGCCGGTCTTCATAGGCTTATGACGATGATAGGTGCGTATTACATAATATATGATATATTTTATATATAATGAATATATTGTATATTTTATATATATCAGGAAATTTGATTACAATGAAATATTGAAAATTTTATCTGGTCCGGACAGCCAATCTGGCGGGTTTGAGTAGGATGAGGAGGTATGGGTGTACGAGGGATAGAGGTCTGGTTCATAGGCTTCTAGATGTGGAAGTTAATTACAATGGACAGTTAGAACCATTGATCATCGATGCGTTCCCGTCGAGCCCTTTTTCAGAAATACGATTCCGTCATAAGGAAACAGCGTCATTTCTTTACATTTTACATGTTCTCACTTGTGGTCCAATTATGCACGACGGAACACCATGCGTTGTACCGTTCGACAACTAATGAAATCACATCTTATCGGAACAACAAGGACAACCAGCGATTGATTGTGATAATGGCGAGACATGAAATAATCAGAGGCTGTTACGAGTTTGCGTTTGAAGGAGCTTCTAAATTACAAAAGGTGAATAATTATAAAGGATTGCGACTTTCTATAAATTCCTGAATACGATTAATGTTCAAAATTACTATTAATTTACTTCCTGAGGTTAAAATTCCCGTTCCCACCAATGTAGGATAATGATGTTCCGATATCCCTAGTGTGAAGTCAAATAACTTAGTTTGAATTCTTTTTATAGAGGTACTCCACTTTAGTAGATAGAGATTTTCATTTCTATTTATAGAGTTTAATTCTCTTAACAGTCTACATAAAGAATAGCGCTCTAACAACTTTGAAAATAGGGTTCAAAAGTCACAGTGTAATAGTGACAGCAGGTTTGCTTTTTATTTCAAGAGCAAATTGAGTACTATATCGAGTTAATCGAATTCTAGTATCTATTGAAGGAAGAAGAAGTCTTTCTTGAGAGAAGATATCTCCATTCAAACGTCCATAAAATTCAAATGTGTTACTTGTGGATTTAGCAGCTTTGTCTATGTGTTTATCGATATCTTTGAAACTTTAAAACCCCAATGATTGGAAATGAGACTGCTTAGCTTCATCTGAATAATTTAACAAATGTTCTATGTAACTTCAATATGGATAATTTGCCGCTGACGCTCCTAGCAATGTTTCATTGAGATACATTTCATGCAGGCTGATTAAAACATGTGCACAGGAAATTTGATTTCGTGTACATTATGTGGTTGTCGGATAAAGGAAGGTTCGAGTCATCGGATTTCATTAATTTGGTTTATAAAACATATTGGATGGATCGAGATATTGAATTCTAAAGGTACAACGGTGTTGGTAATTGAATGAATAGGGTTAATACTGATAAAATTACTCTCACTACACTAATCTGTGTAGGATTCATGGAAAGAGGTCCAATTCACTCTCACAACAGTCTGGACTAGAAAGATGAAGCAAATGCATCTTGTAAGTACGACAACTGAAAGTATAATAAATAGCGTCATGATTTTCCATTTCCTATACAACTTACAGTTAGTTACCAGAAGTTACTATGTATGTAAAAGATGCCAGCTAATACTTAAATAGCAAAGACATCAATGCGTTTTTTCTTTAGAGGTTTCTTTATCTTTTGCTTTTTCTTTACGTCCATTTTCTTACGAACTTTAAGTTGACCGGTCATCTTACGTCTTATTTTCCGTTTAACATCATCCAACATTTTAAGTAGTCACGTGGATCAGCTCCTGATGAGATATCGTTGATTGTATTGAACCTTATTATAGTCGCTTTTTTAACAATATATTCTCCTCTTTTTCTAAAAAGAGGCATATCGCTTCACATTAATTTGACGAAAAATCCTTCCAATTCACAACCTCCTTTATAATTTCGAACCCCTGTAAACTCTTTCACCGTCAATTATTAACGGAGCTTCTTTCTTATTCTATCTTTACACTGTGAGAGTAAAGTAGTGAATGAATCAATATAAGTTATTACATTACTTATGTATGACCTTATCCTTGCTCGTACTAAACTCCAGTTCCATTCTGCCTCCAGTCAGGAGTAGGTCTTGTTCCTTCGCTGACTCCGACTCCTTCTTCTGGTATGTACTCTGTACTTTCTCTCCGACACCCATGAGGGTTCTGAAACCTATTAAATCAAGTTCCACGGATTCATAAACATAGGGTAAGATACCTTACTTTTGGTCTATTATAGCATTTGTATACAGATTTCAACTCTAACTCCGGCAACAGCTCCGGTGAAGGGATCCACAACATGAATTCTCACAGTCTCTATCCTCTTCTTATGCCTTACTTGCATCCTTCCATTCATCTTCTTCTCATGCAATCCATATATTTTTCCTTTACTATTCTTTTTTTTCCTCGGGAACCCCTCCTGTCACAAAAGCATGTGTCCTACGATCTAGCAAAAAGAAATGAAAAAAAGACCATCGTAAAACCAACAGCGTATATATTATATATATATATAATATTATATATATATATATATATATATAACTATAATATATATATATATATATATATATATTATTATTATATATATATATATATATATATATATAATACTATATATATTATTAGATATATAATTAATGTATGTATTTGATTTTGTTCATATCAGCACTTTTGTATGACTAACTTTACATTTTTTTTGTAATTATGATATAGTTAATGCTTAAACTATGTTTAAGAAACAAAAAATCCGAGAACATCAAGCCTGGAATATTATGGTCTAATATTAAGTTTTAATGCTAAAAAAATGAGCTTAATTGACCCATTCTATTTTCTCGTTGCTCGAGTTTATTTACAATTCGGGGTGTGCGAACATCAATGTCGCGTTCTATATATAAATATTATATATTAATATATAATTATATATATATATTTATATATTAATATTATATATATATATATATATATTTATATATATATATTTATATATATATAGTATATATATATATATAATATATGTGTGTGTCTATAAGAAGTGAATTTTTGCTGTTGTGAGGATTCATTTATTTTGTTTTTTTTGTATGAAATTTATATAATATATAATATATATTATTATAATATAATATATATATATATATTATATATATAATATTATATTTATATATTTATATATAATAATATTAATATATAATTTATTATATTTTATATAGATCTTGTTAATTATGTGAAAGAATGTAGCGAAGTTAAAGTGTTTTAACGACTCTAACGGCGGTCAGAACAAATATTATATTATATATATATACTATATATATATAATATAAATATATATATTATTTATATTATTATATTAATAATATATATATATTATATTATAATAATAATATATATATTATTATTATATATATTAATATATTATATATATTTATTATATATATATTATATATATATATTATATATTATATATATATATATATATATATATAATATATATATGGTTAGTACGTTAGGTTTATTATTTCTTACTTTCCACTCAGAGGAGCAAGTAATTATTATGATTTGCTGTGTTGAATTTTATTAAATTAATTTTTTCTTTTCACTTTAATTACATAAATTATTCGGATCCATGCAATCGATACATAATGATGCGATAATCCCATTCTTAACCCCTTCACTGATTTAGTCCTATAAACATTCTTCAATCTTCTCCTAACAATTAATCAATTATTCACTTCGATACCATCTCTACCATACTTCCAACGTATACTTATTACTTACGAATATTAGGTGTTTGAAGAAAGTTATTATTTTACACACATATATCCTCTCTCCCCAGAAATCAATCACTTTCTTACCATTCTCCTTTTCTTCCGATACCCCAAAATGTTATACCATCCCTTTTTGACCACCTATCCAACCAATTAGGTCACCCAACATCAATCTGATTGGCTCCTACTCACCTCATTAAAAACATCATTTAAATTTAAATCGATATCTTTAACATTACCTCAGATGGACCATATATTCTGTTATATTATTGACTGCTTCAACTTTTCAAACCATTAGAATTCTAGTTACTCACACAAACAAATCTACATAGCCTGTACCACAGGGTTACCATGGAATTGCAATAGTTATCAACATTACACGAGATGTTCATTACGCACATACACATTCACACACACCACTCATTTTTCACTGTTTCCTTTTCATCTTTGTTTCAGTCAGCGAGCAAATCAAATTGCCCTTTCTAAATCTTCATGAAATAATACCTCTCTCCTCTCCTCATCAACATTTATTCCTCTAATATTCTATGTACCCATACGATCCAATTTATTTTCGCCGAAAGATAGAGGTCGCTTACGTCGATGATGACCCTCCAAACAAGGTCGCTTACGGCGATTAGCATTCCTGGCAAAAGATAAGTGCGGATAGTGGGGCAACCAAACCCAACTACACCAAAAGAGTAAAGTATAAACGATAGTTTCGATGCAGGGCTGGGAAAGAAAACGGGTTACTAGTGAATTAGGATTGAGTGTTCATTTAAATTAAAGATTACTGTATAGAAGAAAGAAGAGCTAGAATGAAATTCGGGACAAGAAATTTTAAAGATTCCTCTCTATTATTATTTTAAAGCAAAGAATAGTTAGCTTCAAATCTATTGAATCGAGAGAAGTGAAGACACATAAGTATTTTGTGCACTATATGTTTACGGAGTAGAAATAAGCTGATCGTATTTTAGGTAAGAAGATTTTAGAATTTAACATGGAAGAATGCTTAATTAATGAGGTGGGGTATGTGTGAAAAAGAAAGTGAACAGGGGCAAAGAAGGCAGGGGAACCTCCTAGGAAGGTACTCATTTTTGGGTATACTTCCTGAAATGGTTGAAGGCAGATGCTGGGAGGGGGAGATTGGTAGGTAGATTAAGATTGAGGAGGTTGACAGAAAGGGAAATTTAAGGAAATTGTGATCTGATGGAATGCAAGGAAGTCAGAGGATGAAAGAGAAAGGAGGATGAGAGAGGAGAAGAGATTTTGCTTGCTGATGCAGGATAGGGAGGAGGAGGTTGAAAGTGCTGAATTCAAAGGAGGTGAGAAAGTAAAGAGAAAGGAAAATAGTGGATAGTACGACGACCATAACGCGAAGTAGGATGAGGAAGAGAGTGGAGAAGATGAGAGAGAGTTAGGAGATAGGAAGAAGGAGAAGAGGAGGATTGTGGCGAGAAGAAGAAATGAGAGTGAAAAAAGAGGAATGAGGATGGCAGACATCGAGGTATAGAATGGAGTAAAGGTTAATTAGTCGAGGTTATATGATTGTAAAAGGAAATGAAAATTGGAATGAAGTAGAAATTTGTAAATATTATGGTGGGATCGTAAATGTGACCCTGTAAATGATACAGTGGCACTAGATTTAGGTCGAAGCGTGTTTCGATAAGAACTAAAAGGGTGATATGATTGATAGATGAAAGATAGCTTTAATAGGAAAATGGATTAAAGTTAAACTGCTTGATTAGGTGATTTAAGCAAGAATGAGTGTAATAAAAAAAGTGGGAGAGGTCGTCGGAAGGTGGTTTTTTCATCTGATTAGGATGTGGAGGAAGGTGAAAAAGAATGAAGTGGGTAGAATTAAGTGCAGAATCACGTGCTGCTAGAGATGTGATAATTGGAAATACATTGATTATAATATTAAAAAAAGATATACAAATGATACATAGGGTTAAGTGGAGGGGACCGGTGAAGAATCGAAATCTGCATGTTTTAAATGTCTTGAGAATACAAAACATGAGGAAATGTTGCTGAAATGTAGAAGGATGTTGAACTACTTGAGGGAGCGCATAGGGAATATACACGACTGAAATCGAATTATATTAGTAGAAAGCAAAAGTTAAGGGGAAGGAAAAAGAGTGAAGTCAGCGGGAATATAGAAAAAAGGAGCGTAGAGATTTCCAAGACTTTAAGAAATAAAATGAAAAAGAATATTACACTACAATAAATAAATCCAAGGGGGAGGGGCAGAATATTAAAAGAAAAGACGATAGAAGAAGATAATAGGAAGGGGATCATATTTACGGAAACAACGTAGTTAACTATAAGCAGACGTGAGAATATGGAGGACTCATTATTTTAAAGGAAAAGAAGAATCTTGCAGAATTTGAGTTTAATAGATCGGGAAACATCGGAAAAAGATACAAAGGATGTAACAGTTAACATTTAGATGAAGATTGGAAAGAATAACATTTAAGAGTGGAAAAGTTGGTAAACGAAGGACGATAGTCTGAAAGAAATTAAAGGGGATAATTCTCGGTTGTGGAATTATCTAGAACAGGTGGAAAATGTCAAGAACAGGGGGTAAATTAGAATTGATACTACGGTGGATAGGCGTGCACTCAAGAATGACAAGGACTCAAATATTAATATGTAGCAATTATCATTTAAAAGGTAAGGGGATAAAAAGGAGTGGCTCTAATATCAGAGAAATAAGTTCTGAAGTGTTGTTAGGGATAGAAATACAGGAAAAAAAAACGAATATTTAATTGAAAATTGTAAAAGTGTTAACCGAATGACACGTAAATAATGACCAAAGGTCAGATGTCCTGTATCCAGTGCGCTTTAAGTGTTATTATTTAGTCAACTTGTTAGAAAGGAAGAAAACCTGTTTATTCATAAATCTAAAAGGAAAAATTAAGTTAGGAAGGCACAAAGGATTATATTAATTAATTTGTGGAGTAAAAGAGAATGTTAAGAATGGATAGAAATGTAAAAATAAGGAATTGGTGCTCATAGGAGATTATATTAGATTGAAGGAAAGAGACAATAAAATTTGGTTGGTTAAGACAGTATGGAGATGTGTGCTTAGAATGAATGACAAAAGATTGGCCTAGAAAGTTTTTATGCCGAAGTGATAGGCAATTGAGAAGAAGGCAACCCAAAGAGAGAATGGTATTGATGGAGAAACTAGTTATTAGAAGCAAAGGGGATTAGTATGGCTGAAGGAAATTAGATTCTGCATGTAGGATACTTGGAGAAGAGTAGTTCATAGAAAGTTTCGTTAATTGTGCACATTAATGAACAACCCTGGAACAACGGAATAGTGACAGATTCCTATTTTCGAGTGAAATCAACCCCTCAGTTTTGTGGCAGGGAACGGTGATGGACGTATATATATATTATAATATATATATTATATATATATATATAATATATATATATATATATTATATTATATATAATATATTATTATATATTATTATATATATATTATATATATATATTATAAGTAATATATATAATATAATATATATATATATATTATATATATTTTTTTTTTTTATTATAATTATATATTATATTATAATATATTATATATATATATATATATATATATATATAATATATTATATCAGAATAACTAGAGGATAGATGGAGATATAGAGAGGATAATAATAGATATAATTATAAATATATATATATATGAAAAGATAAATATAGATATAGTAAAATATGGGCATGCGGTGTGGGTAAAACGATGATTTGATACGGATCTGACCCACTCCAGGACATTCATGTTTAAATATCCGGACTCGGAATTTCTGAAATGAGAGAAAGATTACTGGAACTGTGGGATCGTATTGATGTCGAACAGAAACATATTTTTGTTTCCAGATAACATTCCATGGCCCTTTCTTATCATGAATTTATATCTTATGTCTTTGGGCTATAAAATCACATGCTCTTGATTTCGTATACATTATTAAAGGTTTTAATAATTTATAAGATTCCCATCAGTCTCAGGAAGTTTCCTGCTGTGAAAGATTTTTATCTACGGATGTATGCAGGAGTTGATGGAGTCGTTCCAAAAAATTGATTCGCACTACGGACGATTCCACATCTTCAAAATTACCGATCAGACTCCGCTTCGACCTCTTGAAAATCTACCGACTCCGACTCCGATTCCAACCCTTTTTGAAAAATTACCGGAAAAAAAATAACTCTTGAAGGACATTTAAAATAAATACATAAATATATATTTATTTAACAATGTCTATAAATAGATAAATATTTATACTATAATTAATATATATAATAATAGATATATATCTTTTATATAAAGGGTCTGTATGTTACCTGTGTTAATGTATAGTGTGAGGGACTATGGTCTGGAATAAGGTATAGATCTAAAGTATACAATGTGTTCAGATGGAACAATCTTAGGGGAGTGTTAGGTGGGAGAAGAATTCAGATAATATGAGGAATGAACGATTAGAGAGTGTGTGGTTCGGGAAGAGGAGAGGACTGAGAGAGAAGTTAAATGAATATGTTGAAAAGGTATAGTTTGGCCATGTGGAAAAGAATGGATCGAATTGAAGTTGAGTGAGTTTAAGCGGATATATAGGATTGAGTATGCTAGGAATCGAACGGCTGAGAGAGCAAGACCGCAAGACGAAAAAGTGACAATTGAGAGTCAAGCAAAAGGGATCACTGAAGGAAGAGAGAAAACATCTAGAGTTTCGTAGAAAAAAGTGGAAAAGCATGCCTACGCTAAAGATCAGAAAAAATGGAATGAAAATAGGGAAGAAAAAGAAGAAACTATTGGCTCACAAACTCAGTACGGGATGAGGCAACACACGTGCGGGAAACTGGACTGATTTAGCATGATAATGGAGAGGTATGGTTGATGGCGCACCAAGCTGCGGCTTAAGGGATGCTAAAAATACTCCTAACAATATAGGCGATATTAATATAAAATAGAAAGATGCATGTATTTATAGTGACCTATTCAGTTAGAAAGATCTAGGGTATGAGGATTATTCTTTCTAGTTAGAATCAGCGATATCGTATCACTAAAATTTTAAGATAAAGGTATTAGCGAAGTGTAGTAGTGATGCAGCAGATGTCAATTTTTATTCCTTTTCGACTTTCGTCTAATAGTTATCTTAATCATAACTTTAATATAAAGTTATCCACGTTCTAATGTAAAACGACCTATACAATCACAGGCTTGGTATATATATATAATATATATAAATATAATATATTATAGTAAAGAGAGCTAGTATATATTCATTAAATATGGATATATAATAGCTAGCAATTAAATAAAATATATAGAAATATATACTATATAAAATATATATAGATAAATATACCTTTATGTAATATACTTTATATAATTTCTTATCTAGTTACATTATATACAATTGTTTATATGAATATATATAATACTTAAATATATATAATTATATATATAAATTATATTAATATAATATTATATATATATAATATATATTAATATAATGATATACTATATATATATACTATATTAATATATATTTAACATAATAACTAAGAGACATACAACTTTGACTAAGTATAGAACTTGTACCTTAGAAAATATATATAATTACTTTTCAAAATCCATATATAATTTTTTATTAGTGCATTTACCGGTCTAGTCGTCTATAGGAACCTCTATCTCGTATTTTTGGAAGTTCGTTCGCCGAACTAACCGAACTTTTTACTTGTTTCAAATAGTTCATTCTTATAATAAACATTCATTAAATTTTGATTTGTATTTATGAATAATGTAATATTGTCTTAAAATAATATTGAAAATGTGAATATATATATACAGTCGTCCCTTTAGTACTGAACGTGGGGTATAGGTTCTGAACCCCCATACGTTATATAGGCGATATCTAATCGCGTATATACTTTAAACCCTAAAATCTAATGAATTAAAAAATTTATAATCCTTAATATTTGAATAATAAATAGCAGCAGTATTTTCTTTATTACATATAATAATTATGAATAATTGCTCAAATACAGTTATTACAGATAAGTATATATCGTATATATAACATATTTTATGCTAGTTAAATATTATTATATTAAATATCACATTACAGTACTATACATATCTTAAAATGAGCAAATAAACAATTTTTTATTTTTTAAATGAAAAAATATAACAATGTTACAAAATGCTCACTCAACTATGGAAAAAATGATTTATAAAAAGGCATTTTGAACGTTTCCATCAAAAGGGGTTCCGTTAAGTGACTTAACACGAGCCGGTAATCCCAAACCCATAAAATAGTTTCACATTAACAAACTGCAAAATTAAAAGTTGGAGCTTAAGGATAAAGGCAGTCCAAATCTTATATATATATGCTAACCACACTGAGGGCAATTACTATCGGTAATTAGAATTTCCTCTCTAGCTCACTAAATTATTGCTTTTATTTTTTAGTTTCCTTTTCACTACCCTGAATCATAAAACATGTTATTATTTATTTATATTTTTATCAGTTTTAATGTTTAATGATCATAACAAAATATGCAGTAATATTAATTCTGACGGAATTTAACAGTATGCTATTAAGGGAAATTTCGGTGTTAACACGAAATGTAAAATGAAAATAGGGTTTAACACGCAAACAGGGGTATAGTACGACTAAATACATCATAAACGTATGTTTAATGCGATAGATAAAATAACTACAAATATAAGAATAATTAAAAATTGTAAAATAACACAATTTTGAAAATAATAAAATAGCTATATGTATTGATATAAAGAATAGATTGAAGATTATCATAGATAAGTTTTTTTAATATAGAAAATTTAATGAAATATAGAATATATTATATACAAATATTAATAATAATATAATATAAAATTAAGAAATATAATAAATATAATAATATAGACAAATATCTAGACGTCAATTGAACATAAAAACTAAACAATAATAACAAAAAAAATAATACATCTACTATAATAATTAAAATGGAATAATAATAAAAAAAAAAATAAAATAATCAAAATAGAAATAGAATATATTAAATAATATAAATAATTTAGTATAATAAAAGATTATTATATATATAAATTAATATAATATAAAATAATAATTATAATATAGAAAAAATCAATAATATAATTAAAATAATCAGAGCCAATGTCCCTATAAACAACGAAAAAAAAGGACAGAAAGTACTTAATAGTATAGGTTATTCAGTAGTAGAGTGAAAAAAAAATAGAGCATAGAAGACTGTCGAGCAAAAAAAACTACACCATAAACAAGACGATGAATGTGAGCTGGGACACCAGAAAAACTGTTCGGGAACACAGGAGGAAAACAATCCACGAGGCAGAGGAAAGAACTTCATACAAGACGAGTTCCACCTTCTACCCGGGGGAATTGCGGACATGGACAGTGGAATGAGAGAGCGGGAGCATCAAACAAGGGTGACTCCAGGTATCAGTATACACGTTCATCTGTCGAAGCCGTCCACGAACAACGACCCGCTGGCGGGAAAAAAGGCTGCAAAGTGTGGAACCCGTTCGAACAAACCGAGTAAGAAGGGGCGAGGCACAAGCATTTGTCCAACGCCGCAGGCCAGATCCGGCACGACGCCGCAGGCCCGGACACGTGGTGTCAAGAGACCGCTATGCGGCTAGCTGCGACTCATATTAACACGCTCTAGCTAGGGCAGTTTTTCCGTCCCGTGTAACACTAAAGCCTATTCACGGCTGGAAGTATAACATATCATTCTGACGAGAGCACCCGGCGCGGTCCAATCTATCTTTCTGGCTGTTATATTCATTTACCTTGATACGCAGAACTAGAAAAGGACAAATACATGTGGGGCGACAATAACTGTGTGTCTCAAAGGGAAAGGGTCAGTAACGAAAGATACGTAATATAGCGTCACAAATCATAGGACAATAATAGAAGTATGACAGCGTCGGCGGGAAGAGCAGCACGAAGCGATGAAGTCCCCATTGAGTTGTGGTTACTTAATTGACACCCCAAGGAAATAAAATTATAGTACAATAATAGTAATAATAAAAATACAAAATCGAATATAAAAAATAATACAAATATGCAATAAGCATGTTCGGGTAGTAGTTCACGAATGTACTGCCTCCCATTCCAAAGCTCCCCAGAGATAACATTATAGGCTATTTCTGCGACGTAATATAGCAAAAAACATACCCATAGAAGTATTACTAAAACCATCCCCAATACTTTCTACACAAACAGAACCCATAACCTAACTATCAATTACTACATATTAATATCAAATGGACCTAACTTCAAATAGAATTTTTATAGAACTCAACCAGACATCTCCTTAAAAAACTAGATATCCGGTATATAGCTCAATCATTCAGAAGCGTGTACCGTAATCGCCCACCAAAATACTTACCACTCCCTACTTTTATTTATGGTTATGAGCGCTATAATCTAGTATCACCCTCCCATTAAACCACTACCCACAAAGCTCCCCACTACCTTTAAAACATTATGATGATCCGCACAGAACAACCGAATATAATATTTTAAGGGCATAATACACCAACGCGCTCCAACACGGGATATCTGCACTTAGTGTTTCCAAAGCAGACACAGTATAAACGTTTACCACACATGCTACGTCACGTCATACCAAAAACATCCCTCAAGAACTTGAAAACCCAAATCGTCATTGCGCTCCAATAAAGCCTAACTCATGAGCACGTAACGCGATTCACAGTGCACAATAAACTAGCCCTGGTACCTAATCAATCGTATTCCTCGTTGCTCAAGCCTTTCAGTATATACGAAAAGCGTTCGTACAAACATTAGTTATTTAACAATTAAATTGTTCCTTTATAATACAGGTTTGAACTCTACTCCAAGCACCTCGAGTTTGTCGCAGTGAGAGATTTCTTTATCAACTCCTGTGTATGTGTATTTATATATATATATTTACTATATATTATAATAAATTATCGCCACATACTACTCATACTATTATATCTCTTAACTTCACTATAAATATAAGAGATAACCTATCACTCTCATATAATAGGTTAATGTAATCATACTCAAACCATACACTAACCACTAAGGCAAATAAACC
The DNA here is from genome assembly GCA_015478945.1 of Trachelipus rathkii. Taxonomy (NCBI): domain Eukaryota; kingdom Metazoa; phylum Arthropoda; class Malacostraca; order Isopoda; family Trachelipodidae; genus Trachelipus; species Trachelipus rathkii. The sequence goes on along the minus strand of JABUQX010016142.1, from coordinate 33,460 downwards.
TATATTATACTAGCACTCTGATATGCCTCCTCATACTTAATACTACATAAATAACATAATGAACGACTGTGATATATATGTATATCTTATAATACTCCTGATACTAAAGGGTTACTTCATCTATTAGTCTAATCAATATCACAGCATCGCTAGAATAGTAAGCTACGGAGCACTCTACTGATAATTACGCTACCCTTACAACCAAAGTATACTGTAACGTATACTAGTAACTAGGTGATACTATATTAACATACACCTAATAAATAGTACGATATATACATATATACAAGCCCTATACCTTCTTTGGTATAACCACCCTAATATAAGATAATAGATAGTAGCATGAGGGATTATTACAATAAATAACTACCGCTTAATAATATAAGAAGAAACACCATAATAGTTTAGGAGTAAATATGAATATCTTTATCCATATATTTAATCAAATAATAAATAACAAATCTATATTTTCATATCATATTAGAATATATTTCCATATATTCAATATAAACAACACTATATCATCTATTATAACGTCAATATACTCATTAATCTATAATCGGGCGATAACTATACCTTTAACCGTTACCCACTATAACTACACACCAAATAAACGTTGTCAAGCTATCGAATCACAATATACAAAGGGTACTCAATCCCTTAAATATCTATATTATCTCATACCTACACTCTATTACCCTCACACTCAATAATGAGTATACATATACGGCTCTAACTAAAATTTTATATTGTTATATCCCTCCCATATCACTATTACTATCCTTCCTATAACCATTATAATATATATCTTTATATATTATAATTACATTTATAGTATATAATGTAGTATATAGTATATATATGAGAACTTACATGGCACAATCACCAGTCTAAAGATCACAACATTATTGGCTCTATAAGAAACAACAAACTATGCGCTCTCGAGATACCCAAGCTTCCTTAACAGACATGGTCAGGTCTTTAAGCTTGTAAGCAGTCCACGAATATTAGTGTTATTCCCTTGAAGCGAACCTCTCCTTCAGACTCACTAACAGTTCGCATTCAAATTACCTGATAATCCTATTTATTGTCCCCCTCCACTTAAAACTATATTTCATCCCAGATCCGCCCCCCATCAATATCAAAAAACCCTCTTCTCTTCAAGACAAATCGTTGATCCCCTCTTCCCTGTACCAGTATTAAAACATATTTCATAGATAATACTCCCGTTTCCTAAGCATAAAGACTTCAATATGTATAAATAGCCCTAAGGGCGTAATTCCAATAAAGGAAAATCGGTTTTTACAGAATTTAAGAAAATATTATCCAACCAAACATTGCGTGTACAGGTGTCCATTCGTTCACCCAGTTTTATCACGACAAATAATTTTATCAAATATTCGAGGGACTTGGACAACTCCACCTCACCTCAAGACATCATAACAAACATGCTATTTTACAAAGCAAGAACTTCAACATCAGCAGAGTCTCACCCAAATGTCTAATCGTAGAATTATCGGTGGAGAATTTATTTAAAACAATTAACTTCTACACAACCCTCTTGTATTATACTATTAAAGTTTCTTGGTAACGTCTACTATAACCGCTTCCAGATCGAATATAGATTGTGCCGAGTAATCCCACTTTATCTTTACCCACCATATGAGATATGTTTAGCGAACTCCAAATTCCTCCATTCTTGAAAGGGCTGAAAATTGTCAGTCAGATAAAAACAATCTTATCTTCCTCTAGACTGTCAGGTTAAGACTTAGACAGGAACATATCCAATTCTCCCCCGCTCACTTTCTACAAAAAAGAAACATTAATGGCTTGCATTACACCTTCCACCTTTATCGCAGTTCAGAGCCGAATAGAATCTTTCTATACAAGCCAAGCATAGGGTTATAAACCTCATAGCGTCCTAAAATACACGCCTCTCATACAAATCCTATCTTAAGACGCTGCCAACGTGACTGCCTCCTATCAACAATTTTTAAAGAGACATCATCACTACGCATCCTATCTTCAAATTTCAGTTCTTATCTAAATAGCTAAACAATATTGCGGACTGCAAGTAACCAGAGCTTCTTCTCATTTATTGCAAACATTCTATTGAATAATAAGTAACGAATTTTCACGCACAAAGGTCCACAAAACGTTATAGAAAAACAATTGAAAAGTATTGCGTTACCCAGTAAGTCTCCTGACTCGAATCTAAGCATATTAATCATAAACAGTGAGAGAAAACTGTCCCTTAGAAAAGCTTTATAGTCACTTATTTCCAGTGCCCAAACGAAGTGCTAGTTAATCAGTATCTTAAGCAATTTTCCCCATTCAATTTATCAGAAACGCCTCCTCCCACTTGTTTGTATGTAGAAATCTCCAATGTAGAATGAATAGTTAATGGTATGTACAAGTTGTTCCCAGATATGCTTTATCCTATGTCCTCTCTTCTTTCAGCTGTAAATTTCTCTTGTAGCGCGACATGTAACTCCCGCGCTGATATTAGATAAATTTTTGGATCTGTTACGACTTAATAATATTTAATAAAATCATCACTTTCCAGGGACATAACATAGAGCGCTTAAGCAACCGCAAACCATCATCGGTTTACACCAATCTAAATTATATTATCACTTGCCCGGATGAGTTCAACAATAAGTATGTATATTCAATTGTCCCGCCAAAATACAGTGTAAAAGCTTGCCAATTAGTTGTATTGCTAACAGCTTCTCTTGATTATGCAACCCTTTAACAAGTAAACTTACCCTCTGATATCAATTGTCTTGATTCTTAGTGTTGAAAAATACAGAAGTTTATTGCTAGATAACGGTTTTTTTTTTAAACTATCTCGGTTTCTTACATTAGACATCATTTTCATAAAATGATGAACTATCATCTTTCGCAAACTATTTTCTCAACACACCCATACACCACCAACTAGTTGAAAAAGAAATAGGGATATATGCAGCTAAACGCAACAAACTCAACTAAATACCCAATACAGAATATACAATGGCACAATTTCCGATACCCACAACGTATGACAAATAAAACAATAAGAATCACACCAATGAGCGAATCTCGAGCAGATCACAAAGATCAAGCCGAACTAAACACTAGAAACTACTATTACAAACTGACTCACAGAATCTATCTCCATAGATACTGGCACCCCCAGAGAAAGTCTAACGACTATAAGTTTCTCCTAGTACACAATTTAATTTAAACTCTTGTACATCATTCAACATTACGAATAAGTAACTCCTCCCCTAATTCCCCGTTACAACCAACATTTAGCTCTAAAAATTAAGATTTCAATTTCAATAATGAATACATTTAACCCTTCGCAATTAAACATACGTTTTAATATCATGTTGGATGTTGAGCAACTTGAATAATTGTCTAAGTTTTATATTATTAAAACTAAAGGGGGCTAATCCAGCCAATATAGAAGTTTAATGAGACTGCACATGTTATTCGGCCGTGAGCTCCAACTGGCCGCAAAACACAATTAACATTCTTCACCTACAGCATTTCAGAGATTAAGTTCAACGAAGAAACTCCATGTGAAAATTGAATTAATATCCGAAATGCAGCCAGACGTTATACAGGCAAAAATTAGAGAGATAGGGTTTTCTTTAATAAACACTAGATAAGAGATTAGACACCCCATAATAATAAATAACAATTGGTAGCAAAAGGCATTGTTCTCTGATTTATCTTCAATCAAATTTAATTAAATTAATCAATTCTCCTAATAAATCAAACAAATAAAAAATAAAAAAAAAATTCAAACCATCCGTAAAGGTAATAGACAAAAACTAAACCAAAAACTAAAAAGAGGAACTCAAAAATATTATAACAAGGGACATCTCCCTCTCCCACCCCGGCACTATTAAAAAATTATTGCCGAGTTCCAACGAAAATACAGAATAATGATGATAAATTAACCTTTACTTATTTTTAATATCTTAACGATCAAAAATAACTAAAATAATAAATCACGTAAATAATATACTGCACAAATGAGGTATAAGCGGCAGAAATTCACACTAAAGATATTGATAAGCAAGATTGAAACTGAACAAATCTGGACGCAGAAAAATGAAGGATCAGCCTTTGAATTAGCACTAAGTTGACAGAGTGTAAGTATTGGCAATGTGCAATAAAAGAGTAGGTGAAGGTTAAGAAATGTCAATCAGCCTGAGTGAGTGAGAAACGGGAACAGAGATTGGCTCTCACGGCAAAATCGCTGCGTTAAAATGGGTAAACCAAAGGCAGGAGTGTGGTTATGAAAAAGTAAGATAAAAGCTCAGATGATGACGGTTTTACCACAACAAGAAATCCCGGGTGTCATGAGACGGTAACAAACAAAATAATTTATATCGAGTAAGGAAATAAGGAAATGACTAAAAGTTGATCAGATTTCTATACATAGGATGAGAAAAACCCAGAGAGCGAAAAGATAAAATGAACAGCCTTTGGTAAGCAAGATGACAAAGATGAACTGCAATATTACTTACAGAGAGAATATGAAGTCTCTATCCGTAGGAAGAAGTGTACGAATAAGGATACAAGGAAAGAGGTAAAAGATCCGGAATCTATCAAAATATGAAGTAATATAAAAATAGAAATACAGGATTATCTCAATATTCGAATAATTGATGAAAAATGGATGGTGGAGCTAGAGGTGTGGCACAGGAACCACACTTCTTAACGAAAGAGAGATTGTAAAGACACACACAATAATTGTCAGAAGTCATGAAGGAGAGGTGATAATGTAAGAAAGAAATGTATATACAAAGATTGATATTGACTCGCGGCTGACCACGCAAGTACCAATAGCTAGTAATCTTGGACGAACATAAGAACCCAACTCATGTTAATTAGTGAGAAAGAGAAAGGGACAGGAATATGTAGATGGAGAAAATGAATGGCAAAATATAATCAAGACACCGCCAGCTCATAGATGGAATATTTATCTATGTGAAAGAAAATGAATGTGATTGTGATTTCTGAAACCCTCGAATCACTTGGAGAATCAATTGCTGTAATAAGCGATTGAGCTCCAGAATAAAGTAGAGGTATAGCTTCCTGCCAATTAGGAGGAGTATATACCAGATAATATAAGTACCACTCTCATAGCATAAGGGCTTGAGAGAAAAATGAAGGGGATACTGTATGAACTATAGGGGAAATAGTTTGAGTGTGATGGTAGAGGAAGACCCTATATGACATAAGGGATATCTCGTTCGCTATCCCGATTTTGAGAGTGCCTCGTATACGAAATTCCCTTCCGCTGCACCTCGCAGCAGTAAATCCTGGCAATACTACGTGTACCTATGTGCCGCACGCAGAAGACTCATAGGGAGTGAACCCTATGAAAGTAGAGCTAGTAGAATATGCCTATGTCTAGATATAATCAAATACCTATCTACTATATGGAACAACACATGAAATTGCACGCGCGGAAAATGAAAGCCAGAAGAAACATAAAATAGATTTAGGGTTTCATGCCGGATTGCTCAAAACATGTGTATGAACACAGGCTATTTTGAATATTGATGTGCCTCCTTCTTATGTGCAGGTATTTTAGACGATAGTTAATGCAGGTGCGCGCTTCCCCTGAATGTTTATCAAAGGATATATCTCCGTCATAGAACGTGCGTGTATACCACGCAAAATAAATGGAGTCTCGCGAAGTGAATGCTCCTATATATTTATAATTCGGTACTCGTGAGTGCGTCGCGTATATTAACTTTGTATACTCGCGATGAGAGTGTATGAAGACATTAGTGAAATAGTGGGTCGGGTGGTAGGGGAAGGTGATCCATGAGAGGAGCATTGGACAAGAGAGTAATATGTGGCCGGGTACTCTGCTATTGTACGCTGTGCGGGAAGTTAGGTTTTGAAAGAATAAATAGCTCGCGCGTAAATCTGAAAGAGCACGCTCTCTATTGAGATTAAGGAATAAGCAGAACATCAGTAAGTGAACCCAGATATTCCCCCATCAGCCCTCAATCTAACTCCCCTTGATCGACAACACAGACTAAAACCAATATCATCCAAGAAATAAACAAGCGAAAAGGTTCGAAAGACATAGATAGAAAACAATTAAGATAAAAAACAGCAAGAAACCAACATCACACTACTAGAACTACCAATCCCCGAAACTCCTCACTCCTTCACTCAAACAAACACAAATGCCTTAACGGCTGTGTAGAAAGGGAAAGGGGTTTCAAAAGTAAATGCAGATGAATTAGAGAAAAGATCGGATGGTGGTATGAGGTGAGCATAATTCCAGACCTTTGTGTGAACTCATCAGTTGCGTAATGTTGCATCACTTGCACACAAGCCATGCTGGAGTTTAAATAATTAAATATAGTATGTTATGGCCCACACTGATATAAAATTGTATACACTAACGAAGGGCCCACAATAGGACGATTGAAAGCAACGGGAAAACGGCAAATCGCAATGTCAGGCTAGAAAACTCTCAAAATCTTAAGTGTACACTCAGTGGAGGTGGCTCGGTGCAATTACAATCCTTGGGATACAAAGGAAATTAAGTGGATTGATAAAGTAGCAAGCAGGTTTTAAAAGCATCGAGAGGTATGTTGTTACCTGTAGATTAACCTATCTATATTGGATGAAGACCATACTCGGCGCCTCCTCAACCTAACCCAGTAGTGGAATAAAAAGGATTATGAGATCTAAGCGTTAGCAAATCTGCTCCATATTCGAGCAATGGATAATTTCTCTAGGGCGTTGCCCTCCTTGTGTTGTGTCGAAGACTGATAAATATTAAAGGTGAAATTACAGCTAAATAGGAGGTATGAAACGACTCAGTGTGATGAATGAAATAGACCAATGGTCCATATAAACCTCACCAGAGAATAATAACGAGTTGTGTGATTAACCTAGCACGAGCTGCAACATACAGGAATGCGTCGGTTTGATTTCTAATGGGCGGAAGAATTGATTAAAGGCGACAATTCCAAAGTGTTCACGTCGTTCGTCGCCACGTTGTTCCATTTTTGCTTCGGAGAGTTCACCAACCTCAAGAATTTAAAGAAAAAATTACAAATTATTTATCTAAAAATTCTCAATATACAGTTCGATGTAAATTCAGAGAAAGGTTTTCAGACCTGTACAACAGTACTTATTGCATTCTTAAAAATCCACTTCATCCATCCCGTGTTTGGCGAGTAAGCGAATTCCTCGTTTTAACTAATAGAATTAAAGATTTGGTCTTTATATAAAAATAATGATTAAACGCAATCGCTCAGTTGAAGTTAGGCTCCAAAACTGCATGGCACGCACAACTGCTTCCCTTAATACATCATCTCAAGATGTGTCAACATGCTGAATGCTGGGACCATGTGCTTTTAAGAGCTATACAACAAAAATTACTGATTCGAAATAACAGAAATAATACCTAACTTAATGATAGTCTCGCAGGCAAATAGAAAAATTTCTAATTAAAAAAATAAATAAAAACTAGAATAATCATCCTAATTCATAAAAAATATGAGAATAGATAATACAACTCCATCCACTAAGCTGGTACATAATGTAGTGTTAAAAATAAGCTTCTGATGCACGGACCGATGAACATCATAAAAGTTATTACAGAACAAATACACAGATATGCATTTACCTTGTAAGCGTTATCAGCTAAAACTTTTAATTATTTTTCTGTTAGTAGAGTATGTAGGTTTGTGACGAATTTTTGAATAGTTTGACATCATTTTTCCTCCCCTCATGAAATCTGGTGTACCTTTTACTCATCGTGTCAGAGTTATTTCTATTCACATTTCTTCATCTCTTATATATTATTCCAATTTTTTATGCAAGCACTTTTACATTTTTTTTCTTCTGCCTGGTGCCCCTTTGCGTCCTTTACCGATTCGCTAGCTGGAATATAATTTTCACCTTTCGATTTATCGTGTTCAGTTTTTAACAAATACGGCAGCGGGGAGGCCAGGTCAACGCGCTCCTAATTTTACTGCCATTCAGGAAGACCAGGTAAAAGTTTCTTTGTTTTCACACTTCATTCGGCGCCATCCCACATCAACAGAACCACAAACCCTGTAACAAAATAATCACATAATCATAAGTAATATAATAAATAATAATAAATAATAATAAATAATAATAATAATAATTAATAATAATAATAATACTCAAATTAGTAATAAATTGCATAAAATCAAATTAAATAATAATCAATAAAAAGTTCAATAAATTATAAATCATATATTATAGATTAATGGTATTGTACTGTATATTGGGAGTAACCATAATTCACACTCTTTCTGTAACACATAAGCGGGAGTTGAGCATTCGAATGGATCACCGAATGCACAACCATGACCCCATCAAAAACTCAACCCTCATTTTCGCTATTACGAAGGGCGACAACATTCTTTCTTCATACTCATGTGTCCCTATGGCCGCCGCCAGTGAGAAATACAAATTCCTACAGCGTATGTCCTGTGCGTTTCTGTAGTAGCGACTAAAAGGGACAGTAGGATAGGGTAATAGGATAAGCGGCTCCCTACTACCACTTATACCTCTTATTTTTAAAGATTGCCTATATGCAGGCTCTCGAGAACATCTCCGGTATGGCCGCTCTCAGTAAGCTACCTTCTATTCTTCTACTCGCGGACGAAATTGTGTGAATTCGTCAGATTGATGGTACAATGGAAATGTCAGAGGAATAAATGTCGAGGAGAACAGGAGAGAGGTGACTGAATGCAGGTATTGCTACGCCAGAAGCCGCGCTAAATCTCTGCACTCTTGCACCGCTTGATGACAGAATCAATCAATAGACCATGAAACGGAAACTGGGTCAGCAAAGAATGAGTATTCCTGCAAGTAGTGACAATTGTAGATGTTCTAAGTTAGATGTGCCGGAAGTGGACGAACGAGTGGAACTTGTCTAGGGGCGAGAGTAGAAGAGGCCGCTCATGCACGAATTTTGGAATGAGTGACAGACAGACAACACTGAACATATGCGTGAGATTTACTAACACATCCCCACCTATACGCTCATTAGCGCGGTGTTATAGATGCGAGTACTAAAAAGTGTCACTATTGGTTAAATTTTAGGTTTGACACAAGGTCCAAAGCCCTCATGTGTGAAGTTGTAATAATACCCTGGTCCACGTGAGGGGTTGATCGTTGACCATAAAGAAGTGAACGCTTTCTGGCCAGGACCGAACTCACCAGAATGAATGTTTTAGATTGGGCTCGCGTGCCAGATAGAGCTTCAGCATGATCTGCATACTCTGGCTGACGACTCCAAACATATGGCTATGGATATAGTGATCTCCTGAAAGGCGTATGATATAGACAGCCAGTGAAGTTTGGATAAATAACGGGAGGAAAATTGAGAATGGATGGAGCGAGTGATTGATTTCTCTTGAGAAAGAAACCGGTAATGTGTGTCGTAAAGTAATTACTTTCTTTCAAGTGAGAAAGTATTCCATAGAAGTATCCTAGACTGCGTGTAAGTAGAGATGGATCGATAGTGTGAAAAAGAATCACTGATTGAAATTTTGTACCAGATTAGGTAAGAAGTCGCAACCAAGTCCCTATGGATTGATGTGTTGTGTTGAGGTTGAAAGTGAACAAGTATGCATGATTTAATTTTTTTGTTGGTGCCAAGAAAGTTGTGTTGAAGATGTTGTAGAGAGGGATGTTAAATCAGTGATGGAGGTCCTAAGGGATGTCTGTTCCCTATCGGTATATTAACGATTATGCCCTAGTTTATGCCTCACCAGAGCGTCCGACGTCTCTGGCGCGCGCGCTCGGACTGCGAAAGATGGAAGACGTCCGGTATGAAGGACCAGTGAGAAGAATTAGTAGTGAACGATAGTTACCCGTTGTGACTAATATAACGATATAAGTATTACTCGAAGCGCTTAGCAAAAAAATCAGTACAATGTGAACAAGATGAAAAAACAAATATTCTGCACGCAAATGAAGGAAGCCTTTGTTAGGTGAAATACCAGAGAGATAATGTCGGAACCATGCGCAATCCGCTAAAGAAGAGCAAAGATTACTCAACACGTAGCAATGGTGGAATGAAGAGGTGATGCAGAGGAATAACAGTAAAAAAACGCCAGGTCCCCACCTTAACAAAAAAACGTGCTGATTGAATATGTTAAAGCAAATAATTGAAGGCTGGACATCTCTCAAAGAAGATGTTTGCGCACATGTAATCATGAAGGAGGAAAAACCCAAGAAATGAAACGACTAATAATTGTTTTATACGTGAAAAAATGACCGGTAAATGCAATGGCATTTAGATAAGTTGTAGTTAACAAAGCGTTTATGGACGCATGGTAGAAAGTTCGGAAGGAGATCTGGAGGAGAGCCAGCAAAATTAGTGAGTAACTGACTTAATACTAGAAGTGGCCTAAACAGAGTAAGATAGGGAAACTGCATAACCAGAGGAAAAAAGCACTAAATAACCACCTATGGTGCACACATGAGTGTTATTGAACGTGCTGTGTGAAGATGAAGTTGGTATTTTGGTTGACTGACTTCGGACGAGGTCGGTGGCTGAACGGTGTGGAGGGCGTAGCTTGGGCCAGAACTGGTAAGAGATTTACCGAACAGTAGGTATAATAATAAGGAGACCTGTCGTTGAACGATCAAATTTTTATCATTGAAAACTAGATTTAAAAATTGTTAAATAGAAAGGCATTGAAATATAGGTTTTAAATAGATGACTGCAACAGGCGTATGAAAGGACTTAATTAGAGAAGCTCCGTTGGCAGGAGTTATGTTGAAAGTACTATATAGAATAAAGACTTTAGGTGGTAGGCTATCTAGGTGTATGGAATGCAAACGTCATTTTGTTCTTCCACCTATAGCGATAGTGAAGCCATGATGTCAGATAAATGAATGGTGCTTCCGAAAGAACTTCCGCCAACCCCTAATTGCCTCTTATTATAACTCAAATTTACAAATAACATGAAGAGATAAGGCTGATTGTGTTATTTGCTTTCCTTGGTGTTATCTAAATATAGCTGTATAGCACGAGGCGCATTATGATAATAATCTCACCCCGACGGTACGAAAGGTTAGAGCGCAGAAGAGGAAGAGTTATGTAGATGATGACCGACAGTTGGTCTATAAGAGTGGAAGATATCCTACTTATTATTGGGTAGATGATTTGGATTGTTTGGTGTGCATCCGCGAATCTTGAAGAGTTTTGCAGAAAGACTCATGGTTGAAGATTGGTGTTGTGTAGTGAATGCTGTTAATAAGGAGGGGCTTCGAAAGTAAGGTGTAGCATGTACAAGAAATGTTGTATATGGTATGTGAGCAGACGCGGGATAATAAACTCAGGGTCTTCTGTTGAAGTTTATGCTAGACTAAATTGGAAGCAACTGGAATACATACCGAGCTCCGAGGTTTAAACTCATTTGGAATTGATATTATCGCTGGATAACAAGGAAGTTAAGGGACACCCGACTTAATGTACCTAGCTGGTATTAGGCTTCCATAAGTGTTCCACACATCGTGGAAAGATGCTGTGAACCTACAGCGAAGCCGCTTCGAGTCTGCGTGGCAATATCTAACCCGGGTGTGTCCAGTGTGGACGTAATGGACTAAGTCTTGAATTGTGCTAGGGTTTTGCCATGAGGATGTTTTCGCTGGTGGCTCATTGGGAAAGGCAATTAAATGAGAGAATAAACGAGAGCACATTTGAGTATGATTTATGCGCTCCAACTACAGGGTAAACGAAAGGATGGCATTTGATAGTCTGCTTGGAAACCTCTGACGGATGCTACTAGTGGCGAGTAGTGCTTGGGAATTATGGAACGCGCGTTGCGAATACACTTTAAATGTAAAACGTCCCGCCGAAATATTGCAACGTCCAGTAAGGGTACGCCATCACTTGGACAGGAGAATGAACAGTGAGTTGACCAGAGAGCGAAGTGTAGCAAGTGTGTATAAATACGCACGCAAATAAAGGTGGATTTCTCCTCTTGCAGGGCGGTGTGACACCTCTCGAGTGACTAAAATTCTCGTAACATTGCTCGGTCGCCTGTGACACAGGCGATTACCCCTCCAAACGCTTATGAAAACCCACATATGACGATTATACCACCAGTGGAAGGTTTCGCCTCGCACATACTTGAGTGAAAACTCTAAAGGTTATAAAAACTCTTCAAACTTCAAAGATAAATATCTGTAAAGTATGAAGGATATAAATAGTGGTAGCCAAAGTATTTTTACTTGTAACAATGCATTTATATACAAAAATCAAGTCTGAGTATTATTATAATAATTTATTCTACTAATATATATATATTAATAATACTACTCTACTCTGTTAAATAAAAACAATATATCTCTATATTATATATTAATATAGGCCTATGGATACTATTATCTATAAATTATATTCGACGAATGCTAATATACCTAAATATCAGTATATATATACAGTATACAAAATCATATACTATATTTATATATACTCATACTATTATCATAATAATAATATATAATCCTTAGGCTTATACTATATATATATATAATATATCTCCATAATATGATTGGTAATATTATTTATAATATTATAAATAAATTATTAAATACTATATTTTGTTATCTATATTTACTGCAAATAATATAAATTTTATATATTAAGAAGAAACAAAGTATATATTATAAATATATAAGGGTATTATATTGCTTAATGAAGTATGTTATTATATATAGGAATATATAATATGATAATTATATATATTATTAATATATAGATATATTATATGTAATAAATTTTAAAACTATCTTTTTTGATATAATATAGTATATATGTATAAGAATATGGCCCAACATATCAATTCGAAAAATGGATCCCACATAAGAATGCCTCAAGTAAAGGAAAGTACCCACCCTTCCAAATGGGTAAAGGGTAAAGAATTTTGACATGCCTTATGTCTGGGAACTGGAGACACCACCTCGCATGTTGCGCAGTAGAGGACAATATACCCGATAGCTTTACATCTGAGCCATTCTGCCAAATCAACCCAACAAGTTGGATCATCAAGATACAGTTCAGGCAACTCGCGAGCTCCCTTCAAGGGCGATACATACAATCTCAAAAGCGATGTCTCAAGACTCTGTCCTATTCACCTCAGATTCTAGGTGATATCAATTGTTAAGATGTTACTAGAATTTATTGCAGCATTAATCGCTACTCTCCATATAAGATGTAATAGAAGAAAGCAAAAACTTAACGGTTGAAAGGTAAATGAATTTTACTAGCTCCTTCCTCTGGGACCACCTCGTAGAAGCCTTAACAGCCGCCTATTAATAGCCTCCAATTAACCAGTGAGATACCTCGATACGCGCAGTCAGAATCCGACGACCTTAGAGCTTCACTCACGAGAACCGACGGATCGAGACCGCGCTTACAGCTCACTTAGCAATATCCCGTTTCCACTTCTTGTGAGAAATGCCCAGCTTCTGAGACCGATGACCGTCTTTGATCTGTCATCCCTCTAATCCCTCGAACCTGTGGAAACCGCCCAAAGGTCTAGCGGTCCGAGGAATCTCCAGGCTTCCCTGGATAAAAAAGACCCCAGTGAGTGTGTAAGTCAGTCCCTCCTGCGACCCAGGTGTGGCCATCACACCACTACCCCTCTATACAAAAACCCCGACCGAATTTCACTCCTATTATGCACCGCTATCATTCTCGCCTCTGCCAAAAATCTCACATTTCTCTCCTCCAGCATTCTCATTATTTTACTTGACTCAATCCACTTTATCTTCTTACAGGTCTTTTCCAACGGTCAGTCAGATTCCCAGCCACTCGCTACTCCCAAAACATATCCGTCATAACCACAGACCTAATCATTCCATCACTTATCTGATTGGACCCTTGTTATGACGGCAAATTCATTTCTCTATAGTGTCTCTTTTTTCTCTCATTGTACTGCCTTCATACACCAACTCAAAACCCTCATGCGAAACCCACATGACAAAGCCATCTCAACGTTACTTTATCATTATATTCTCTCACTTATCACTTTCACATCACGATCAAACATTACTTCTCTAATACGTTTCATTCCTCATTTTATTACACCTAACTATCTCACACCTAACACGCCTTCAAGATTGTCCCCATCTGAACACATCTGTACTTTAGATCATAATCTTGTATTCTCAAGACGCATAGGTCTCAACCACGTTGTACATATTACTAACTGGTAAGGAACTCATACCCTCAATGTATTAGATCCTAGCACACTTCTAAAGTCATTAGTCCCTTTTACATCATCTACCGTATTTAATATACAATAATTCAATATAATACACCAACACTCTTCCTGCATTTCACAACTTTCCTACTATACACTCTGCGCATCATCCGTTCCTTTTATACCCTCCAACATATATCTTAAAAATATTTAAACTCAAGACCCTTTATTCCAGATTAGCTCCACATAATCTACATAAATTATCACACCGAGGTACTAATTTCACTCACTCACAACATAACACATATAACCTTTTACTCCTTATCTTACGGTTTACTTTTCAAATAATTCACCTTCCTTTTACACACGCCTGTTCCGAAATCTCTCTAACCTCATATCGCGTCTTTAAAATCTCTCTTCAGAATTCGTAACAATACACAAAACCAAATCCATCCGATATTATATAGTGTCCTCATAGTATGTCACTACCCAATCTCTATCCATTCTCAATCATATCTACACCAGTCCCCTGAACCCACCTCTAATTCTTTCATAATCCCCATCCATAATATGAATATATTTAATCAAACTTCATAATAAGGGAGACAATAACACATCCTGGTGTTCAAAGTTTATAATACTTCTTAATTAATTACTATAATCCACTAAATAGGGCATTATTATATTGTTTCTATCTATACTTACCACAGCTTCACTATCGTCATACTAAAACTATTGATTTCATTTCAGTAAGCTAAACTACAACAACACCATAATTATTTACTAAACCCGGCCATAGAGCTTCCACTATAATCCTTATCATACGCCTGTTGCAAATTTAGCGACCTAATTAAAACCTAATACAATTTATTCTTCTCTCCGTCATTTGCTCAAATCGATTTGTTGTTTCAATGCTAAAGTATTTATGATCAAATCAATATCCGATTTACTACTTTCTTAAATGCACCTGATACCTTGCCAATGAGTCTCTCAGTCACACGTCGCACTCTTTCAACCAATATACTAGCATATCTTCCCTATAACACTCAATAAATTTACTCCCCTATAATTCATGCTGTTCCCTTTATCTCTTTTGTCTTTCTTTATATATAAGGTACTATTTCCGCTTCCTCCAACCCTTCAGATCTATAAAACCAACAAGTACTCTTTTGTCACACAGCTTAGATATCCAGTCAGTAACAATTTCGCCTCCACTTTTGAATATTTTACCAGTAATTCCATCTATACCTGCTTATTACCATTTTTTAACTTTCCCACTCTGCCTATTACATCCTTCCTTCTACTTACATTATCTCCAAATTGTACATTTCTTCTTACACCATCAAACCAACATACACATTCACTATCAACTTTTCATTTCTGATAATGATATGAAGATTTTCGAATTGTTCGCTCCACACTCTCATCATATCCGTTTCATCAGTCACGAAAGAGCCATCCCCCTCATTATTCTAAGAAGATTCCCCTTAATCTCTTTTTTGACCTTTGTACTCACTTCCTTCCATCTTGAGGAACTTCCTGTTTCCTTGTAAGTTTCTATTTATCCTTCTTCTAAACTGTTAATTTATCCCTTTATTCCTCCTGTGTAAGCAACTTTTAGTCTTCTTTTTCATCCATCTGTATTTACATACACCTTTCTTTCGAGACCTCATCATTGGCTTTGAGCACATTCAACCACTTCTCTTTTTAACATTTAACTGTTTGCCTCACTTCTTCATTATACCACTCACTATTGACATTCTTACTTCCTAATTTAGGACACCTGCATTCTTCTCTTACACTACTAACAAATGCTTTCTTTATTTGCTTATAGGTTTGTTCAGTTTCATATTATTCACATTCAGCTGATTTATTTGCTAGTGCTCTCACATACTTTTTATATAATCTTTTTCACTCAACTTTTCACTCATAATTTTTTTTACTTATTTCCTTATCTCTTTCCGTTCCATCCTTGCCTCCAATAAATTAACCTTACATAAAATAACATAATAAAGTGATATTCCAATCAGTAACCCCATCAATGATTTATCATTCATCACATGTTTCAACAACTCTTTCTTCACCAACACAAAATTATCAATTTTTTACTTCTATACTATCTTTTACATACGCCAACTTTAGTATACTTATGAATATTCTTGTGCTAGAAGATCATTCTCATTTCATACTGCAATCCCAAAGGCACCTATGATACCGTCTGTTTCCTTTCACCTATCCAACCATTCAAGTATCCCAACAGAATCAGTCCGAATTACCTATATACACCGTCCAAAATATCTTGAGATTTTCCTAGAAAATCATACTCTCCTCAACATGACCTTTAAATAGACTATGTGCTATAGCCACATATACCTTGACATTCCCAAGCTTAAATTTAACAATTTGTATTCTATTACTCAAACAAATAAAATCCACGATGCCTCTGTGCGACAATTCACTCATCAAAATTCACTTATCAATTTCTTCTCTTTACCTCTCATTACTTTCCACACCAGCACACATAACTTTCTCTTGTTTTCTGCGATCACTGTGCAGTGTGGTGCACACAACACATTTCACTCTACACCACTTGTCCTCACCTGTTCCTTTCATCTATGTTTCAGTCACAGCAAGCAAATCAAATTTACCCTTTCTAACTCCATCCATTATTTCTCTCTCTCCTCTTTCTTCATCAATTACTCTTCTAACATCCCATATACCCGGACGATTCATGCAATTTCGCGAAAAAGGATGAAGGTCATTTACTGTCATTTACTGTTGCCATGTTCGACGCATGCACTAGCATTCCTAGCAAGAGATAAGTGGTAGTAAGTTGCCAATCTAACTATCACTCTCCTTTTATCCGCCTCCTACGACAAGCAGATCATACACTGTGGGAATTCTTTCTCCCCCCACACAGGAATATATGAAGAAAGGTGTTTATATTAGTAGCAGTGTTTTATGGTCTGTATTTGATACGGAAAGTCTACTCCCGTGTAAAAAGAGTATTAATATGAGCGCTCAAGATGAGCAAATCATTGGGAACTAGAATGTCATGGGATATACCCTACATCCCTAATGCCCAAAGAGAGGTAATGCCATCGTTTCAGGAGAGCTACTTCCCCTCCCTCTTTCCCATTAGTCACCTCTTGCGACACGCAAAACATGTTCTGGGAGCAATACCTCGCAGGCTTTCTTTCTTCCTCTCTAACCATACACATAAACAAATATATATATAAATATTTATATATATATATATAAATATATATATATACTATATATATATATATAATAGAAACTATATATAATATATTTATATATACTACTTATATATATAATATATAATATATATATATATATATATATAGATATTTAAAGGCGTACCATTTCCAATTTTAGTTAGGTTATTAAAGTTGTTTGGTTAGGTTATGCATAGGTTATGTTAGGTTAGTCCAGGTTAGGTTTAGGTTAGGTTAGGTTAGGTTTGTAACTGCCAGGTTAGGTTAATACTAAAATTTAATGTTATTTACACCCAAGATAAACATTACAATATTAAAAGTAGCGATACATTAATTATTGATTTTCGCTTCTGGAGTCAACTGCTTTCCATATAAATAGCCATTATAATATTATATACTATACTTATATATATTATAATATAACTATCTATATATATAATATATATATATTATATATATATATAATATTATTAAATATATATATATATATATATATAATATTATATATATACATATATATATTTATATTTTATATATATGTATATATATTATAAGTGTATATATATATATTATATATATATTATAATTTAATAATATATATATATATAATATATATATAATATATATATATATTAATATATATACTATATATATTTATTACCCTGTTCAACGGTGTGATATATTATAAATGATTAAATTTAATAATATTAAAATTTAAAAATAAAAATAAATATATAAATTATAATAAAAAGAAATTTCAAAGAATTGATTATTTTAACCAAAAAAAGAGATGTTTAAAATTATTTGTCAAAACAATTTCTCATATTTCTTAGGCTGATCATTACAATGAGAATAGTTTAATAAATATTAATTCAGAATTAAATAATCATATCTAGATTTATTAATATATATCACTGATGCTGCTGATATTTACGTTTGTTGGATACGGTTACTCTGATTATGAATAATAAGTATCTCAAGAATATGGAGTTATATAATAATCAAACTCATATTGCTTTCTCACAGAGATTTTTGGAGAATGTTTCTCGCTTAACTCAAGAGCAGGAGGAAGAGAAGGAGAAAAAGGAGAGAGCTATAAGAGAGATAAGTGATAGTATCTCTTTAATAGAGTAAGTTTTTTTACTTTAGCGTATAGGTGAAATTGTTTTGAATTTAAAGTGTATTTTGGTATTGGGTTTGTTTTGAATGATTCTAGCAGATAAGAATTTAATTGTATTATTTCTTATTTGATTATTTTTTTATAGGCGTATATGTAACTCCTAGGCGAGCTGTTACTTGGCATAGAAATTGGGACATCCTATTACTAGCTGTAGAAGCCAGTAATTTTTGTAGTGCAATTTACAATTAGTTTTTACAAAGGCTTTTTTCTTCTAAGATCTCTGCGCTTGTATTTATAAAAGAAATAAATGATGCTAGAACATAATTGATTTTTATTGTTTTATTTCTATGTAGTGATTTTAAAGTCGTGAGTTTATAATTGAAACAGCATGATCTAATTTATTTTATTATAATATATATTACCTCATTATTGAGTTTACTCTATTATCCTTTGTCATCATGCTTTAATTGTATGTTTAGTGGATAACTTGTTAATTTGTTATATCTCTTTTGTGATTTAGCTGGATTAAATTTGAGATATCATTTAATTATTAATTATGTATTATTAATATTAATTCTACTATAATTTACTCTCGGTAATATAATGTATATAGGTGTATTTCATATATTAATACTTTATAGATATATTAGTTTATATTGATTATATATATTATCATATATTAAGATATATATTATCTGATATATATATTTGATTATTATTATATATTAATGTTAAATATGATTATATTATATTTTGGTTGTCTCTCGATTTATATTAATTGTCTTAATTAGATTTTATTATTTTGTTATCTCCAGATTATTATTATTATTATGTTATATTTAATTTAGTATATTATTTATATGATTAACATTATACTTTCCTCACACCAGATTGCTCGGTGATGGGCTTTGGAGATAATTAAACAAGCAGACAAGAGATGAAACTTCAAGTATGATTTAGTAGTATCATGCAGGAGACTGCTCTGCTAGATAAGAAAGCCATCCGGTTTTAACCAGTTTCCCCTTTGTTACTCGCCCAAAAGGGTGAAACTGCGCGATCGCTGTTAGATGTGCCTAGAAGCCAAAAACCAGTCCAGACCTATCCTATAGGTGATACCACTCAGATCTTTGCGACGCGACCTGCTTCTCCTGTTTTTGGTACTCTTGCGTACAATTTTGGTATTATGCCTCTCTGTAGACAACTTCTCCTTTAGGGCAGCATCTCACCTCCTCCCTATATACTCAATCCCATACCTCCCTCTTCATGCATTTCCACATTATGCGTCAACACTCTCTTAGTGCGCACTCTCTATCGCTTGGTCTTGCATAGTGAGAGCCATTTGTGTTCGGAGTCTCACTCCCATATAAAATATTCACCTATTGCTGCCAACCAACCCCCTAATTTTTTGGCAACCCTAATTTATATCAGCCAGAACTCACAACCTAATACCGCTAATGTGATGAGTGAGATCTCACGATCTCCAATACGATTTCGAGAACCAACCTTTCAAGTTAGGTACTGATCATTTCCGTTATTTCTCACGTTTTTACGGTTTTCTTCACACCAAACAATTCTCCTTAATCAGTGCACTCCTACCCTCTTAGTCAATTATACCGTACAACTACTTTACGAGATCTAAATTTTTTGTCCCCATTACTAGTTTTCTGGCCTTCCATTTCGAGGCCGATTGACCTCTCCTATATTTTCTGGATGTCTAATATAACTCCTCTTCGAGTGCTCTATATCTCTGCAATCACTCCAAGCATCCCTACATGAAGAGCGCATACGAACCGCAAGTCGGTAACAGCGCCCGTCGTATACTCTCTATCGACCAAACGCCTATGGCACTCACCCACTCAGGCTCCCGCGTTTTTCCATCCACCAACCGCAACTTTACATTAGCACCCTCAGGTCATCCTTCTCACTCCTCCGTCCCGTTCATCGAGAGTGTTCTCTGTCCCAATCCACTACTTTCCTCACTCTCTGCGCGTTCTCTCTCTTCTGCATACCCTCCAGACCACAAATTCCTACAAATTACTTTGCAACAACACACATCAAAACACTCTCGATCCCAGTCATGCACCACTCACCAATCTATAAATCGAACCTTACACTAACAACGGACTATTCACTCACTTCACTTTCCCCATAACCATTCCACTACCTTCTTCACCACATTACTTATCACAACCCCCTACACTCTTATCAACACAACACCCTCGACAACACACCACTCCACCACTTCATCACACACACCCTGAGAGCCACCCTTCCCCCTCGAGAATCCTACTCAAACTCTCTGACACGATTCTCACCCACACCGAAAACTTAAGTTCATCCATCCTAACACATCGCCTTTTTAGCGCACCTCTACTTTCTTCTAGCTTTCTACGCATCTCCTCATATCCATAACTCAAGTCCCTCTTATTCGGATACCTTCGCTATATCCAGAGTCCCTTAGCTCCAAACTCATCTCAATCTATTCAAATTAGAAGCTACATCACTATATCGCGAACACACAATACAATCACCTAACTCTCTCGACACCTCCTCATCCAACTATCAGTAGACAAATATGATCACTCCTAGTCTCTGTAATCACTCCTATCACCCGCTCCTCTTCAAGCCGCTACGAACAGGCGAGGAGAATTTATTTTATCATATCATTTTCATTTACTAACTTGGTATGAGATTTCAGTGTATAAAAAATTGGAGAATTGGATATGTAAAATTCACTAAGAATCAAATATTTGACGCCATGTACAATCTAAGAGACTTAGCACAATATAATATAATAATTCAACGAGTTCATACGCTTGTTAGATAAAATACCCATATAAATCCTAAATACAATTTTATATTACTTTCGTCATTTTCATTATATTTATTTTAATCATTGTATTGAGTGTCAATCCTATGGAATTTTGCATCCACACATTTCTTATTATACCACTTATTTACTGATAATGCACCCTCTATATACTATTTCTTTAAACCATAATCTCTCAAGTCTATTTCAGTCACTCGACGTATTCTGTCGAACAAAATAAATACTATTTATTCTTCTCATTATACCATTCCTATCTGATAAATATATATTTTCGTAAATTCCCACGACTAACCCTTTATCTTCTCATTACCCTTATTAATAGCAGGTACTATTACTGTCTCTCCTACCATACGCTCGAAGTACATATATATATCCTCCATCCATTAAACTGCATTTATGTATTATCAAATTTCTAAATAATTCATTTACTATATAATGCAACGAAAGTACTCGTATCTTCGAGTTACTTGATCATGATAGACGAACCTGAGGAGGAATTCCATACAGTTTCCTGGCAGAAGAGATTTACATTCTTCAACTTTCGTCACAGGAGCGTGAACCATTACTTCCTTCCAGTTATACCGTATTCTCTAATCTGTGCACGCAGTTCAGAAGAGCATACCAACATTCATTCACTGATGCAGATCATTCCTCTGTATACTCTACCAACTATATTATGCAAATATTTTCGACACAATATATTACGTTTCACATCTTTCACAATGCCAATTTTATCACTCATTAGGCATTTAAGACCAGTTACTGCAATCGACTCTATATCCATCGTATTATTTGACAGATTGTCCTAATTTTAATCATCTTTTTACTACTTTGAATACTCTCCTTCCAGAAAAGCTTCCTATTCCTTTGAAAGTTTACACTCATTTTTATATACCTTATATATCAACATATCTTGATCTATTTGACTCTCTTCTATTTTATTTATTTTACCGTGCTCATAATTATTTACTAATAACTTTTTTTTAGAGAGCTTTATCTCTTTATTACCTCTATCATACGTCTCTCGTCTTGAGATTCGCTATATAATATAAGCCATGAAACCATTACTTGTTTTGAGACCTCGATTCACTTTATTTATCATACATATTCAGAAACCAAGATTCTCCGTATATCTTTTAAGTAACCGCTTGCAATCACCATCTCTCAGTTTTGGATAAGGACGAACTGGCTTGATACTATCTTGAGCGTGTCTTACTTATCTATCCTCTATAATATCTCGAATAAATTTTATTATATTCTCACTGAAATGGAAAGTTTAGGTCTTTTTTTCCTCTCTTCTTTTTATTCACAATTTCTTTGTCTCTTGTGGGAAAACTTAGATTCACATTCATATAGACTGATTATTTGAAATGGTATATTTAAATATAATTACTTTTTCACTTATTTTTCTGTTGTGTTACGTGACATTAGCGCCCTATCTCTATTCTATACTGAATTATACTCTTCTTCACGTTCCTTCCTTTACTTCTATTCCTTGTTCGCGCTCATCCACCAAACAAACCCCACCAAATACAAATACTGCATACTAAAAACAACATAAGATCCATGTCAGTCCTCATCTCACTACACGAAACTCTCCCACGTAATTAACACTCATTGCACACTTCAACAGCTCTACTTCTCTTACGTAAACACAAAATCAATCAAAAACGTTATTACGCCGCATGAGGATCCATGACCGCATAACTGATATACCAACTCTAGAGTAAGATACTTATGAAGTAAGATACTTATGGAGATTAAGAGGAGAAGTATCACTTACACATTACATAGAACTCATGTAGTCCTACGCAGAAGAGTCAAGAGTACACCACTGAGACGACGCAGTGAAAATTCTCATTAGTCTCACTCGCTACATTCGCGCAACGATTTTCACACTGTATATCTACTCATATCCTATAGTTAAGTGTGCGTCACCTATGCTCGGCACACCATTTAGATTGTTCATACAAAATCAATTCTTATAACTCCTATACTCAACACACCATTGAAATATACATTACATTCATAGTGAACTATCTCACAAGAAATGATTGCACTCTTCTCAACACTCCAACTCATACAGGAAGGACCATATAGTGATTACAATCCATTACATATACGTTGACATTTTTTATTAAAACTTATAACTATTTAATAACACCTAATAATTCTAGTGCTCACACACACAAAATACGCCATAGTTCTGTGCCCACATTGTCACTCATCCATGTCACCACTCTTTACTCTCAATATCCTCTTACGCTTGTGAATCTTATCAATCCAGCAAGAACACACATTTCACACCACATACACTCTATATTCACCTTCCTTTCATCCTTTGTTCTTGTCACAGGGAAATAAATATATACAATATTACCTAATTTCTATAAATACATTATCATCACTCTCTCCTCCTCTCCTTGATTTTTTATATTAATTATTCCATTTGACATTCTCTCAATGTAACCAACGATTTAAACAACTAAGATTAAAAGGTTGCTATTACATTAAAACATATATAGATTTTTATATTTATTATATTTTATATTTTAATATATTTATATATATATATATATATATATATATATATATTATAGCTGATTAATATATATATATCACAGATATTTTAACTTACATCACACTAGATTTACTTTACAACTACAATCAACAGATTTTAACTTACTACACACAGATATATATATTATCAATACATACAATACAATACTTATACACTCTATACACAAGATATATATATATTACTACAACTAACAACAGATTTACTTACACTCACATCAAGATATTTACTTATCAATCATTTATACTTACCATCACATCACACATATATTACTTGCACACATCACCATCACAATAATACACTATATATTATATATTGTCATATACATATATATACACACTTATATACATATTATATACACTTATATATACATATACACTATCAGCTAACTCAACTCTCCCATAGATCACATACATACTATAATTAACATATTATACTACACATTTACACTAGACACTTAACACACTATGACACCTATAAGCACTTATATCACTCTCCATAGACACTTTGCAATTAAACCCTACACATAGCTTACACTCACACCCCACTACAGATACTATGACTATTATATTGATACTACTTACAACTTTACACTCTAACACACTCGATATATTTTGTATGCCTTCATTATTGATGCCTCAGCATTAATTGCACACATGAGCATTTGTATGCCTTCATACTTGTAAAGTTCATCTTTGATGTACTACATCTTTGTTAGTACACGTCATACTTATGAATTCACTCTCCCCCTATATTGATGTAATTCATCTTGATATGAAATTAATCGATATACTTTTGATGGTACTCAAGTCTTCACTACCTATCACTCAATAAACATGAATGATTATATATTATATGTCATTCCCCTTTAGTATCACTAGACTAACCACCAGCGTACTCAGCAAGCGCCCTCCCCCCGCAAAGGATTGCAGCCCCGCACCCGCAGGTGCGACCCGCCGCGTCCCCCGTCCGCGCGTTCCCGCACGACGCGTGCGCCCTCAGGTGACTGACTAATATATTTCCTGCGTTCACCGCCCGCCGTGACTGCTCTACTTGCAGGAGCGCAATATTCCCGCATTGCGTATAATATTATAAGATAAGGATTACTCCGTATCCACTCACAAGAAATAGAGTATAAACTAATTTTCCTTCATATACTACTGATTAATAATGAGAATACTCTTTCTTCTCATTTTTCAGTTATGTAAAATAATATATTTTATAAATAATAATAAATATAACTATTTTTTCTCAGATTCTTGTCTATTATTCTTCTCTTTTTGAAATATATATTGACCTGGAATTAGGTGAGCATATCCTTTAAAATCTGCCCTCGGATTAACTCCAAAAGGATTATCTATACAACACATTATTTTACAGAAGAGAGAGTTCATGAGTTTCTGTATCTGTAAGGTGAGTCTGATGAGTATGAGTTTGTTTGTGTTTTTCTTCAGTGTGAATGGGTTAATTGTCAAATTGTACTAATATTGTATAAATAATAATCAATAATAATAATGAAAATACGGAATTATTATTAAAAATATAAAACTTTGTAAATATTTTATTTATTATAGTTAACATCGAACGAATTAATATAAATAAAATGTAATAGTGTTTAAATATTTGATTATTTTAAAATTTTGATTTTTAGAAAGATTTTTATATAAAATACATGTGATTAACTTAAATTATTTTAGGAAACTATTATAATATTTGTTTATCTTATATATATATTACTTATATTTACAGGCCTATAAAGATGAAATGTAATTAGAAAATATTCTCTTGAGAAGAGAACAACAATAAAAACGCGTCTCCCCTTTCTCCATTTCTACAAAATAACTGCCCTGGGGTGTAGAAGGTGTGGTGCTTAATGGAGGTTCGTAAATTCTGACCTACTGATACTTACTGAGTAATTTACTGATTTTATTGTACTTTAAATAGTATATACTGTAAAATATATTATGTTTTATTAAATAAATTAATTTTCATAATAAATTTTATATATATAAGATAAAGTTATATATAAAACTTTGATAGTTATAAAAATTATTAATAAACATAAAATAGGCTATACACATCAGTTAAATATAATAATAAATTCTTTAGTATCAAAGAAATAAAGAAGCTCATAAATAGTAAGTTTATTTAAAGAAACCTTAGAAATAATTTTTAGTTATTATATGATTATGAAGTAATATAAATGTACGTGTTTTATATTTATATAACATATAAAATGTGTATTTATTATTAATTAAAATTATAAAGTTACTATATTTATATAATATATACTATATTAATTTTTTATTGAGAATGATGTAGGGTGTGAAAGATCGTTGGTTTTTGTATGTGTTGATGTGTGTGTATGTGTTGATGTGATATATATATCTAAGTGTGTTGTTGAGTGTGCGTGTTATGATATTGTTGTAGTATGAATATGTGTGTTCTTAAAAACTAATAATAACTAAATAGGCATATGAATAAGTAATATATAACTAACTATAAGTATAATTATATATATATTTATCATAATCTTTTAAATAAAATTAACATAAATAATAATTAATATATATATGTATTAAATACTAAGAATATAAATTATAATAATAGAAATTTAATAAAAAATAATAATAAAATAATTAAAAATATCAAAAACAATATAAATAAAATACATAATGATGAATAAATTCTATGAATTTTATAAAAAACTCAGTATTATATAAGCTCTAGAATAGTTAAAAACTAGCTAATAAAGCAGAAAAGTTAAAGCCTAGATAAAGCAGAAACGTTAAGCAGTATATATAACAGATAGAAAAAGTATAATAAGTCAGTAAAAGAGAAGTTTTAATAGCATTATAAATAAGCACGTAAACTAATAATAAAGTACTCTGGCTACTAATAATATCCAACTTATTAGATTTCTAGATATAGGTACTTATAGTGGTACTCGTTGTACCATTATGACGGTATATGCATTGGGTTTAACAAAATCTACGCTGTGTCTTCTGACATATCATGGTTAGGTAGTGCAATTGATATAGAGTGAACCTTTGACAAGGATGCTTAATCAAAATAGTATAATAATAAGCAGTGAGTTAAAGCCAGTTAAAGCAGAAAGTTTATAAAATAGCATGATAAAGTCTAATGTATAAAAACAAAAGCTCAATATACTAAATCCTACTTAGGTTAGTATAATAAGTATACACCTCTATTGATCATTTTATAACTCTAGCATTACTGCTTTTATATATTAGATATGTAATGTATTGTGAGTTAATACAGTTAAAGCAGTGATGATTAATAAAGCCGTAATAGCATGAGTAAAGTTATAAAGCAGTAAAACAAATAACAATAAAAGTCAATATATCTTAACTTTTCTATTTAGGTGTTAGGTAACATCTATATTGATTTACTGATTTACTGCTCTATTTAAGAATAAATAGTAATGATTAAATTAATGATATAAAATAAAGCTAAGTTAAATAAAACATATTGTGAACGTGATTAAAATGACTCAAGTAAAAACATGAGTAATAAGCAGTAAACAGTAAACTAAATTAAGCATATACTAATCCCTTACGTTGTTATAGGTAAACATACTCTTCATATTGCATTTACTGATATAACTAGGCTTTTAAAATGAAGTTTGTTAAGTTTTAATTGTTATTATAATATTAAATAATTTCGAATAATTAGTTAAGTAAAATATAATAAATGATTTATATATATTCAGACACGTACTGGATTTAACTTATTTCAAATGATTACTAAATTTATTTAAAATAATTATTATTTATAAATTAATACGATATATATTAAGTTAACAATATATTTCAACATTTAATGTTATATAATAATAAATTAATTTTATTAAATATACTTTAGGATTTTTAATAAATTAATATATAGTCATCTGTATATAATTTTAGTTTTGCGTAGTTCTGTATATCTATATTAAATATTGGGAAACTGTATTTAGATTTCTTTAACTGCAGATATAGGGCTAGGTGTTTTCATTAGTTATGTAGGAATATAATATAAATAAATATATTCATTAAAAATGACACCCATAGTATTATAATTTTAAAAAGAAAACATCTATATTGTATATATGTGTGAGATATATTTATACATATAATGACTAAATAATTATAATAAATATATATGCGTATCTTCATGAAAACTATTGTATAGATATATTATTATTATTTGCCAGAATAAAATCGCGCTCTTAGGTTATAAAATTGTATATAGGCCTATATCAGCGCCTATATATATATATATATATAGGCTATTTACGTTACTATTTCGTGGGGAATCTATATTAAATAATAAACAACAGAACCAAAGCTCCGAACATTCTTGGCGGAAAGCAACAAAAATCTTGGTAAAGACTTTTGGGTAATTCATCACTTAAAAATAGAGCGTTTC
The DNA here is from genome assembly GCA_015478945.1 of Trachelipus rathkii. Taxonomy (NCBI): domain Eukaryota; kingdom Metazoa; phylum Arthropoda; class Malacostraca; order Isopoda; family Trachelipodidae; genus Trachelipus; species Trachelipus rathkii. Next base: position 5,025 of record JABUQX010016142.1, on the reverse strand, counting down.
ACGGGTTCTCGACGCAGGTGGTTCACTTGCCTTGAGCTCGTGATAGCCTGAAGGGCAATAATTTGTCTGCCTGGAGGAACGGCATATGCCCTTCGTTGGTGAGGTCCGCTCTCAAAAACAAAACAAAACAAAAACTTAAAAATAATAATAGCTGCCGTTTCAAGTGCAACTATTTTAGTGTTATACTGTACTGTTCAGATTAACAATTTTGTGATTATTATATTATTATATAGACTCCAATAGTCTTATACCTCTAAGCTTTATACTTTAATTGCTGTGTTACTGCCATGTCGTCCTGAAAATTGGGATGACTGCTTTCTCGAAATGTTGACCAGATCTTTTTCAATAAATCTGTTATATTAAATAAAACAAAAGTCTAGGTAATTCCATAGATTTTCCCCGTATGGGGAAAAATTTATATTTTTTGTAATAAAAGATTTTTTTTCATATTTTACTCTCCATGCCAGAAGACGAAAAATACGTTGCTACATCTAAGTAACTGTATATATGCAAGAAGACGAAAAAAACGCTGCTTCATCTAAGTAACTATATATATATATATATATATATATATATATATATATATATATATATATATATATATATATATATATATATATATATATATATATATATATATATTATATATATATATATATATATATATATATATATATATATATATATATAAAGTAGTAATATAGCATTCGGCGCTAAAATCCTTGAAATAGAGCTGTGGAATACTTTCACTTTTCTGCGTATATATATTTACATGGGTAGGGTTTATCGTACCGTCATAAAATTTGGGGGCGCGCTAGATGGTGACGTAACCTCGTAGAAGACGAGGTTACGTGTCCGTGTACCCCCCGGAGGGGAGGTGCAGCCCCTTAAAAATAAGAAATGCTCGTCGAAGGTTGAAATTTGGAGAAAGGATTCGGAGCCGGAGCCGGATCCGGAGTCGGATTCGAATCTGGATTCGGATTCGGAACCGGCACCGGTGTTGGCTCTGGTGCTTTGCCGAGTTAGTAAATATTTGTATAATAATACAATATTTGAATCCTTATATATGTTATCGAACCCATAGATCTCGAATATGAGGGTTATAAGTTCGTAAAGGGTGTCTGGGGAAACGCCGGAGGGGGGTCCCCAGTAGAAATGAACGGAATGCATCAGAGAAGTGGAGAAAGGAGTCGGAGTCAGAGAAGGAAAGAGTCGGAGAAGGAGTCTGAGTCAGAGGAGTCGGAGTTGACAAAGGCACCGGTGCTAGCTCCGGTGCGGTGCCGAGGTAGTAAACATTCGCATAACAACAATGTTGGTGTCCTTATATATGTTATCGTGTCTGTAGACCTCGAATATGATGGTTTTAGAACCTTCTAGGAAAAAAAATTGCGTTTTTACACCATCTAAAGCAGTAAAGCAGTAAATCAGTAAATCAAACCACCCACCCTACCTCTCCTCATCTCATCCATGATCTCTTGATCTATTGATCTACTGATCCATTGATCAAGTTATATTTTGTATAACATAACACAAAACATTTATTATTTTTATTTTATTTTGTTTAAAAATATAATTTTTACTAAAATTTTCATGCTTTTCATGTTTATAACGTAAAAATTTGCGTTTTTACACCATCTAATGCAGTAAATCAGTAAATCAGTAAATCAAACTTCACACCCTAAACTCCCCACCCCACCCGTGATCTATTGATCTATTGGGGTGGGGAGGATAGTGTGGGTGGTTTGATTTACCGATTTACTGCTTTAGGGTGTGTAAAATATAAACTTTTACGTTATAAACATAAAAAGAATAAAAGTTTTGTGTGATGTTATACAAAATTTGACTTGAATCAATAGATCAATAGATCTATAGGTCACGGGTGTGGAGCGGAGGATAGAGTGGATGGTTTGATTTACTGATTTACTGCTTTAGGGTGTGTAAAAATGTAAATTTTTACGTTATAAACATAAAAAGAATAAAAGTTTTGTGTTGTTATACAAAATAGACTTGAAGCAATAGATTAATAGATCAATAGATCAATAGATCACGGGTGGGGTGGGGAGGGTAGAGTGAGGTGTAAGCGGTAAGGGCACAGCCCTAAGGGCTGTGCCCTTACCACTTACACCCCCCTTTTAGGTACCCCAAGATAGGTAATCATGCATCTCTCTGTGGGTGATCTCCCAGTAGTGGGACTCATCTCTGAAAATTGTTCGGTTATGTATAGTAAAGATTAAGATTATGTTGATGAGTGAGCGCATTCGTGAAAGCTTTTGTATAAACATGAAAGTATCCCTAATGATAAGCCTACAGTGTAAGCCTAACTGAGCATCTGTGCCATATAGCATCAAACCTTGGTAAGCATGAGAGTTAGTTTCTTTTTAGGGGGGTAAGGGAGTAGGTTACGCTTTGTGCTGCTGTGGTAGTTACTTTACTGATATTAATCAGTGTACTTTGTTAATGTTTACTGTTTATTCGTACGTAAGGTATGTTATGTTCTTAGTTTAGGTGATATTATGTTAGCTTTA
>JABUQX010016141.1:25000-39910 GCA_015478945.1 Trachelipus rathkii | reverse complement strand
ATTTGACAACCCTGTATAGATTAGCAATTATTCATTGATTAGTATGATAGATAGGTTATGTCTTGATAAATTTTTGTTAGGTTTTTAAAATAAAAGTTTTTAGAGTTTTTATAAAACATAAAGACATTAGTAAAAATATAAATGTTTTTAATAAATTTATTATGTTGACCCTGTGGACAACTAAGAATCAGATGTAAGAGCAGTTTAATGTTTCGAAACTGAACCAAACAAGAAATTGTAGGTAAAGGTTGGCAGTAATGTTTCGGAAAAGGGAGGAGTTTGAACAGTTCACTCTACATCTCCGATAACTCTAGTGAAATAGGAACCACATCAGCTTCTCTCTGTACCTGTTCGTTCCCCCTTCCGTACTGCATTGTTAAGTTACTACTATTGCTAAGTCTGGAACTTCCTGTGCCATGTTGTTACCAGTTTATTCGAGCGTAAGGTATGTTAGGTTTTGTGTGTGTGTGTGTGTTATTTATTCTTAGTTCAGGCTATGATATGTTAGTTTTATTGATGAAAACTTTATTACGTCATCATATATTCGTTGGCCAGTATGATATATAGGTTAGGTTATGAAATTATTGTTAAATGTTACTATGTTGAATAAAAAATAACTGGATATGTTAGAGATAGTGTTTGAAAAAAAAGTGTAGCTAGGGTACGTTCCGTATGCAATGTTAAGCTAATTTACCGTTGTTGCTATGAAACTTTCCTTTGTTAATGTGTTAACTGGTTTATCTTCTGTATTTAAGCTGTGTTAGATTGGGGTGCATATTGAGTATTCTTAGTTCAGGTTATGATATGTTAACTTTATTTAATGTGAAAACCTTTGTTACGTTAGCATATAATAGTTATCAGTATGATAAATAGGTCGCTATGATAAATTTTTGTTATAATGTTTTCACTAGCGTGTTACTGTAAAATAACAGTAATATGTTAGAGACATGTTTGAAAAAAAGTGTGAATAGGGTGCGGTCTAGTGCCAGAGGCATGCTGACAAAGTGCATAGGTTACGTTTCAGGCGATATATTAGTTTTACTTCAATTGATGGTAAGTGGAACTTTGTTAATGTTAAATGTAGTTTATTCGTGTTTAAGGTGCGTGTTAGGTCTGTCATTGTAATATTATATTAGCAGCTCAGATGATTCTATGTTGTATTTTATTAGCGGTGAAAGCTTTGTCACGTTAGCGCTACTCGTTGATCAATGTATAAAGATAATTTGACAACCTTGTATAGATTAGCATTTATTCATTGATTAGTATGATGATAGATAGGCATTGCGTCAGAAAAGTTATGTTAGGTTTTCTTAAAAAATTACTATGCTAATGTTATAAAACATAAAGACATTAGCAAAAACATAAAATTTTTTTAATAAATTTGTAATGTTGACCGTGTCACAAACAAGAATCAAATGTGGTTGTTTTTCTAATGTTTCGGAAAAAATGAACCAAAACAAAGAGTCATAGGTATGCTTAACGTTTCAAAAAGTGGGAGGAGTTCGAACAATTTGAACAATTTCTCGACTTGTATCTAATAACTCTAATGAAACAGGAAATACAGATACAAAAGTGAAACGAATTGCTCGTAAGGCCGGGGTTTGAAAATACAAATACGAACAGAAAATGAATCGACTGTAAAACCTGATCGAGAAAATACATACACGAACAGAAAACGATTAGGGTATAGCGCTTGTACATGGTATTATTTGAACCAATATGGTTCGTTCGTCCGTCATATACTTGTTTACTTTCTTCTGATTGGTCGAAAGAAAGAATCTCATTACCTTTTGAGTCTGTTTATACACACGATTTTCGTCAGTAAGACATTTTTCGCTGTGCTGGTATGATGACATCTCACTCGGCTCCTAAGCTCGTTAGTGATATCTTTACAAGGACCTTCGTAATACCTAACGATGTGGCATTTATATTTTTTCGTAAAACGAATGGAGAGCGAAATATTACCTGTATTCCATTCGGAGGTGCAAATAATAGACCTTTATTCATTTCGGTTGAAGAATTCATCAAGATTATCGATACCACGGAAGCTTGGATAAAGGCTAAGTATGTGTCATCTGATGGATCGCCTCCAAGTGAAATATCTATCAGAGGTGACAGTGGGAGAGGTTATAATAGAATAGAGGTTGTTTTCACAGCATCTGATAATGTTAAAAGTATTGATGTACGCAACTATTGGAAACCCCTCGATGCTGTCACATTCGCTCGTACATGTATAGGTTTCACTGTTCAATCATCTGAAAATATTACAGCTTTGGTTAAAATGAAAAACGAATTAACGTCTCATCTTAAAGATGTCGACATACTCGAGGACTTAATTCATATAGCTCACGGTGTAATCTATGATATTTACAATGAAACATGTGGTTTACCGTATAATGCGATATACAGGAGTGCGTTAACAACTATCAGCCTGGATACGTTTACTTCTCTCTGGAACGAGAGAATGCGTGCTAGTGAACCTGTGTATGCCGAAGAATGGATTAGTGCTGTAAGCGGTATTTATACTTACATCCTTTCAAAGGGTGTTGAATCTCTGGAGAAATATATAGAACTTGCTCAATTTATGCAGAATCCTCTGTCCCTTGATTAGATGAATTAATATGTTTAAAATAAAACGTATGTTTTTATGTATTTATTTAATGCTCTTTTCATTGAAAATTATATGTTATAAAAATGAAAACTTGTTTTACTTCCCCACATGTAAACTTTATTGGTTAAGATGCTAGTGATGGCTGTTTATTCGTACGGCTGTTGTGTGTTAAGTATGTTATGTTCGTAGTTTAACTTTAACATGGGTAAAACTTTGTTATGTCAGCTGTTATCCTAATAGATCAATAGATCTATAGATCATGGATGGGTTGGGGATGATGGGGTGGGTGGTTTGATTTACTGATTTACTGTTTTAGTGTATGTAAAAATGTAAATTTTTTACGTTATAAACATAAAAGAGAATAAAATTTTTAGTTAAAAACAAAAAGTTTTAAAGAAATAAAATTAAAAATTAAAAGTTTTTTAAAAATAAAAAGTTTTAAAGAAATAAAATTAAAAATAAATAAAAGTTTTTTAAAAACAAAAAGTTTTAAAGAAATGAAATTAAAAATAAATAAAAGTTTTTTAAAAACAAAAAGTTTTAAAGAAATGAAATTAAAAATTTGAAAAATAAATAAATAAATAAACAATCAGTGCAGTACTGATTTATTAAATGAATATTTACTACATCAGTTTCGCGCCTGTTCGTTCTGTATGCATTGTTAGTTACTTAACTGTTGTTAAATATGGAAATTTGTTAATGTTAGTAGTTTATTCGTGTTTAAGGTATGTTAGGTTTTGTCGTTGTACATTATATTCTTAGTTCAGTTGATGCTATGTTTGCTTTATTGATGTGAAAACTTTGTTACGTTAGTATAAACAATTACACAAGGTTATGATAAAAAAAAATTTAAATATTACTATGTTAATAAACTTTCCATGATATGTTGAAAAATTGTGAGTAGGGTGTGTTAGGTTTGTCGTTGTACATTATACTATTAGTTCTGAGATTTAGACGTTAGAGTTATTGATGTGAAAACTTTGTTACGTTAGCATATATTCATTGATCAGTATGATAATTATACAAGGTTATGATAAAATTTTGTTAAATATTAATATGTTAATGTAAAAATATCCAGGGTTGGGGTAGGGAGGGGTGAGGGGTTTGTGTGGTTTGATTTACTGATTTACAGGTTTAGGGTATGTAAAAACACAAATTTCTTGAGTTATAAATATGAAAAGCGTAAAATTTTAGTAAAAACCAAACTGTTTAAAGCATATAAAACAAAAATAAATGAAAGTTTTGTGTTATGTTATACAAAATATGACATGAATCAATAGATCACTAGATAGATGAATCAATGGATCGTAGATGGGGAGGGTGGGGAGGGTGGGGAGGCTCTGGAGGCTCTGGAGGCTCTGGAGGCTCTGGAGGCTCTGGGGGCTCTGGAGGCTCTGGAGACTCTGAGGGCTGGTTGGATTTATAAAAAAACGTGTTTTTAAGTTCGAAACTTAAAGAGAATAAAAAAATGTTTAATTTTTAAAAAAAATTTAAAATTTTAACTTTTAAAAAAAAATTTTTTTAATTTTTTTATTAATTTAAAAAAATTAATTTATAATTTTTTTTTTTTTGTTTTTTTTAAATATTTTTTATTTTTTCTTTATTTTTGCTGCATTGTCTTTTATAGGCATCTCCTGTGACCTTGATAATGACATTCATTTACGAAGACCTTGAAAAACTTTTTTTTTTTTTTAGAAAGGAAGTCTTCATTTAGCAAAATTACCGTCTCACTAAATGTTATTTAAAATTGTTGTTGTTGTTGTTGTTGTTGTTGTTGTTGTTGTTGTTGTTGTTGTTGTTGTTGTTGTTGTTGTTGCTGTTGCTGTTGCTGGTTGCAGCTGCTGCTGTTGCTGTTGTTAAGTTGTTAAGCTTAAAAAGTTAAGAAAAGAGCAAGCTGTTGTTGTTCTTCTTCTTTCTTCTTTCTTTCTTCTTTCTTTCTTCTTTCTCTTTCTTTCTCTTTCTTCTCCTTCTGTTCTTCTTCCTCTCTCTCTTTCTTCTTCTTCTTCTTCTTCTTCTTCTTCTTCTTCTTCTTCTTCTTCTTCTTCTTCTTCTTCTTCTTCTTCTTCTTCTTCTTTCAACCTTTTCTGCTTCTTCCTCATATTCTACTTATTCAACATTATATATATATATATATATATATATTATTATATTATTAAGGTTATATGTTAGGTTACATATGGTATGGCAAGGCAAGGTTGTTATTATTGGTGCGATATACATACATATGTTGTTATGCGAGCGCGGGCTGGCGGCCATTGCTGGGCAAGCAGCTGGGAGCAGCATATGCTGGGCTGGGCTGCTAGTTGGCTACAGATATGTTATTACATGGCATATAGCAAAAGTTGGCTATTGGTTATGCCATGGGTTGTTATATATACATATGCTGGGCTGCATATATATACATTGGCTATTATATGTTATATACGTATATATATATATATAGCAAGATATGATATATATAGTTATATATATATATATATATATATATATATATATATATATATAGCAAGTATGTATATGTATGTATATATATATATATATATATATAAGGGTTATATTATATCTTTATACTTCATATATTACTAAATATATATATATATATATAGCAATATATATATATATATAGTTATTATATTATATTATATTAAGTTATATTATATTATATATATATATATATATATATATATATATATATACATATATATATATATATATATATACCATTAAAGAAATTATAGGAATCTCGATAAAACTGAAAACTAACCATCTACAAACTTCATCTTTTGCTCGATGTATAAGTGAGATGTGTCTTAAATCTTATATATATATATATATATATATATATTGCTATATATATATATATGGAGCATGGAGTTAGTATATCCTCAGCATATGTTATATTATATATAAGGCGCTATATATGTATATGCCATATAGTATAGATTTTACCAAACTTTAAAACGTTTGCAAATATTTAATAGGTTTGATTGTTCTTACCATTATTAGCGTTCAAACATTGTACATTTCACAAACCATTTATTAATACGACATGCCGTTATATGGGTCAATAATATAATGCCCAATATTAGCTGTTCAAATTTTCAGAGACGCGTGGTCTTCCTGCTGGGCCAAGCAAAGAATATTGGCGCAGGTTTGATGACTGGTCGTTAGTATTTCTGAATGAGCCCAGCCACTGCCTGAGCTTCGAGCACAGCCAGCTGGTCGGCCTTTCATTGACTTAGCAGTGACACTGCACAGCTCGCCATCAAGGACTCGGCCGATCTCGTGGGCACAACGCCACTCGGGCCAGATAGCGCCCAGTTTGTAAAGGCCGCGATTAAACATTTAACGCGCTGATATGGTCGGCGTGATATCACCACAGGCCTGCTTTCGCGGATCAATGCTGCTTTTAAAGGTAACAGCCGAACACGTTAACATTTGAGGGATCAAACTTTTATAGACCCGTATATGGTGGGCGGTCTGCATCTTTTTCGATTTGTTTGCGAAAGCTTCATTGATGACAGAATGATACTTTTAAATTTAAACGTACTGGGTGGAAAAGTCGAGCTTCAGCTTCACCGAGAAGATACGCAACGCTCGAAAAGAAATAGCAGCGGTTAGCTTTGTAGCGACAAAAAAGTGAATAATGCATGTATGTGGGATGTAAAGTTTTCATGATGTGGTCGGGTTTTCGTGCGCTGGACCGCATGGGCAAAGCAGCGGCCGGAAGATATAATACTTGATGGGCAGCAGGCGCCAAAATGTGCCAGGCTGGGCAGGAGACGCAAACAGATTGCCGCGCCGCGTGCGCCAGGCGTGGAAGATAGAATACGAGTTCCACGAGACAACAGCAGTAACCCATGCTTAACCAGAGATGCTTGAGCGCGGCTGAAAGTTGGCGCGCTGAAGTTGCGCACGATCGTAATGTTTACGCGTCGTTTTCAGTGAAATCAGCAAAGAAGAGCGTAAATGTAACAGAGAAGTGACGTCCACTAAATGAGAGAACGGACAGCGTTTGAGCGCGAGTTTGGCAAAGCCTGGGAATTCGCCGATTGGTCAGCCTGTTGGGTTAGGAGCAGTGCTTTCAGATCGTGGGTATGGTTATATCCCGGTAATTTGTAAACAGCAAAAGTAGACTAAAGTAACGAATGTTTTAAAAATTTGTTTAGAGAACTACAAGTATTATGGTGGGCTTGGGTTTTTGCCGCAGTAAGGTAGTGGTCGGCAGTAAATAATAAAGCTCTGTTGCTGGTAATCTGTTAACGACATGGTCACGCTTTGTGTCGATTTTTGATACAAATAGTAATGGGCCGTGTAATTTGGGAGTTGATTTGGGTATGATTTGAATAGCATCGCAACCTGGGCAGTCTGGATACGAGAGGTAATCGCCAACGATGTCAAAATCAGCAAAACCGGCCTCGCTGGGTCACACAACCAAAGCAGTGTAGTCTTCGTCTGAGAGATATCGTAGCCGTTGTTGATAGCAAAGTCAAATTGTTCAGTAATTGTAAAGATGAGACAAATTTCTCTTATTTAAATTGCGTTTTTCCTCCTCTGCGCATTTCTTTTTCATCGAGCCTGGTTTCATATCAATCAAAATTGATGGCTGCTCGGTTGAACGAAATATTTAAGTCCATTTAGTATTCTGAAAGTTTCTTTGCCGCTTGACGTTTTCACTTTTCCAAAGCGTTTAATAGTCTCGGAAAGATTAGAATCGTTTATTTAATAGGAGTGGGAAAGACAAAATGAGGTATGTCACCAACACGTATGGCCTTACTGTAACTTTATATCCTTGGACATCATGATACCCAGTTGAAATACTGCGAAGCAACATAGCACAGGTTATACAGATTTAACAAATGGAACGTTTCTGCACTATTGGGCAAGCAGTTTCTGATCGTTCCACAATTCGGTCCAATTATTGTAACTTTACTGCAACATTGGGGCCAAAACCATACATGACATTATATAACGTCAAGGTACTTTCATACCACCCAGTAATTCACAAAGAATGTGGCTTAAAGGGATGCTGACATCTCTGACATTTCCGATTAATTTTTAGGTGCAGGACATACGTACGCTTCTTGGTCACCCAGGCCAAAAAGACGGGTTGAGGCTGCCAACGCCACCACCCCCGCAGCCAGATAGCAGCCCAGCTTAGGCCATGATCTTCGAATGGGAACAGCAAACAGTGGGAAAAATACAGAAACTGCTGCTACTGTGATTTTCTGGAAACAGTGCTAGCTAGCAGTACCATTGAAGAACACATGCCAACATTTTAGATGCCAAACTTTAGGATACCCAATAGAGGCAAAAGGGAGCTTTTCGATGCCTACAACCACTCCCTGAGCTACTTGTTTCAGGAAAGCCGTGAATAGAGAGGCTTTTAGCCCTTAAATGCAGCTGGGTCATACAGCCTCAGCATAGCCTGGGTCCGCGCCCGAAAGATACAGCAGGGTGCAGTTTAGCGTGAACGCCGGTGGAGCGGGATGGTTTTCACAGATACCAGGGACCGCAGAAGGGCGCGTTGTAAAGCGAAGTGATATGCATATGCCAGCGGGCCGCAGGACGCAGCAGCGCCGCAGCGCGCGCGTTTCTCCTGGCAGTCCTCCACGCAACAGCCTGTGGGGAGCCAGCAGCGCCGATCGGGCCAGCCACAGTGAAAGCAGATACAAAGTAAAGATAGCAATGCGAAATCGTTCGCCTTTCTTGCAGTGCGGAATCAACAGTATCGTCAAAATGAGAATAGCGAATTTGAAATAGTCATCACAATTTGCCTTGCACACTTGAGCTAGGCGGTACCGGCGTTTCAATGATGGCGTATGTAGCGCTTGGTGGGTACCGTAACAAGGTGATACTTGCGCAGGGAGCTCGCTTCCGATTGATTTCTATTTTGCAAAAAGCGTTGGTAAGAGCAATTATTGATTGGAGACGGTACAGTGGGCGATATTATCATGAACACACAGTTTGTTCTACATCCGACGATATGGCAAATGGGTGCTGTTGGGGTGCCTCTTTTTCGGCGGGTGGGCAGCGATGGTACCTTAAACAGTCTTGATCAACAGCAGCGGTAATGCCCTGCGTCAACGAAATCGTCCGTACCGCTGGGTTGCTGTCCGTTAGTGACAACTGGTAACTGCCTAAATAGCATCGGCCGAGTGCCGATATCTTCTGCAGGATCAGACTCTTCTCGTCCGCGCGGCATGATCAAATTTTTTGCGTTTAATATATTTTCTGGCAGCATCTTCGCCGACCCAAGCCTCAACAAAAATTGATGCTATAGTTGCCAGGGTTGTTCGAAACAGCAAAGTTCTGATTTGTAGCCTGAAAGCTTTAAAGCTGCGCCAGCTATTGGCTGGGCTAAGAGCATGAAATAAACTTAGTTGATGGAGCAGAGTATCACCATATTATCTAAGCAATCACGTATAACACAGGACACACTAAAAAGTTACAATTAAAATTTATACGTGATTTCTTAGATAATATGGTGGATGCTACCTCGTACAATGCTCCCGTCCTGCATTAAACTAAACAGTTCTAATCCTTTTCCGGATTCATGTAGAAGCATTTTATTGGAAAAAGTAAACGACATCAAACGAGAAATAAAAGAAACTTTCAGAATTGTTACTAAATCGTTTCATATGTTTCAGACTAATTTTTACCAACAGTTTCCAGGCCAGCATCAATTTTTTGTTGAACTATTAAACCAGGCTCATTGGAAAAAGAATGCTATTACAAGGAGGAAAAAATATAATTTAAATAAAAATTTGATCTCATTTTTAAAAATAGTTACTGGACGAAAGAGTCTGATCCTGGCAGAATTATCAACCTTTCAACCCACGTGCTATCCCAAGACGAAAGTTTACTTTTGGGATACGGTTTGTCTCTTTCTTTGGATAATGATGACCCATGGTTGCAGTTTTTTGCTGATTTTGATCGTTGGCGCAAAGTTTACCGCTCTTCTGATATTAATCAAGATTTGTTTAAAGGTTTTTTGATCTCTTCCATCGCTAATACCCTCCAAGTCAAGAAATTTCCCAAAAAATTTTACACGGCCCTGTATTCCTTAAAAAACACACCTGACCTATGTATATCAAAATCGGATAAAGGACAAAACATTGTGATTATGTCGTTAGCAGACTACCATAGTAAGTGCTTGTCTCTCCTCTCTGATCCCGATACCTATACCCCCCTTGTTAAAAACCCCCAAACTTGCTCCCATAACGCTTTTAATAGTTCTCTAAAACAAATTTTAAAAAACGATCTACCTCTTCACGACACTTTAAAATCTCACATGACACAACTATCTAAATTCTACGGGATACCAAAAACACATAAAACACACATTCCTTTACGCCCCATCATTGCAAATACCAATAGTACCACCTACAAACTCTCTAAATGGCTTTCCAACACTTTAAAACCGTTAATAGGTAATATTTCGAATTCCCATTTAAAAAACACTGAGCACTTCATATCCAAAACACATAACATTAACCCCCGTTCTCACCATTTAGTAAGTTTTGACGTCACTTCTCTGTTTACATCTGTTCCTGTCCCTTTCACACTCTCTTTACTTGAACAATTTCTCACTGAAAACGACATATCTTTACAATATCCTTTTTCACTTATTAAACAATTGATCAATCTTTCTCTTCAACATAACTTTTTTCAATATAACAACACCTTCTATAAACAAACATCTGGACTAAGCATGGGTTCCCCTCTGTCCCCCACTTTAAGTAACATCTTCATGGAACTCATCGAACATTACCATATCTTTACACACCCTCTTCTTTCTAACACTACTTGGTTGCGATATGTCGATGACATTTTCGCAGCCATCCCTCTTCCCACTAACCCACAACACATTTTACAACATATAAACAACATACATCCAAATATTAAATTCACTATCGAAACCTCTACCAACAATTCCCTTCCTTTTCTTGACACCCTTCTCTCTTGGTCCAACACACAGAAGATACATTTTTCTATCTATAGAAAACCTACATCCACTCCAACATACATACATTGGTATTCCGCGCACACATTAAACACAAAAATAGCCACTTTATCTTCTTTATATCTTCGAGCGTTTAGGCTATGCTCTCCTCAGTCATTGAGAGCTGAAACCGACTTTATATTTAATACATTTAAAAATTTAAAATATCCTATTCACTGTATCAATAAAGCTTTTCACAAAGCCAAATTGAAGTTTTATTCAGGAGTTAACACAAGAGAAAAACCTACTAGTTCCTTTTTGCCCCTCCCCCATATCCCTTTGGGTCCCATAAAAAAGTTTATCCCTCAAAATGTTAATATTGTTCCTTCCAATAATTTACTGCTAAAAAAGCTGCTTTGTCCCCCGAAATCTGCGAATATAAAAACAGGCCCTGTGGTTTACCGTGTCCCTTGTTTACACTGTTCTGACTCATATTATGGCGAGACAAATGATTTTGAAAGGCGTCGAGAGCAACACAAACAAGATTTGCTATCTGGCAGAATTAATTCAGCGTTGGTAACACACAGATCAACCCGGAATCATACAATAGATATTCAAAATATGCAACCAATCTCCTCTGCCCCACAAATCAATAAAAGAAAAATTATTGAAGCATATTTCATAAAAAATTCAGGAAACTTCAATAAACAAGACGGTGAGCTAAAAATAGACTTCATTCAGAATATAGCATTAGGATCGTCAAGAAAAATAAAAAAAATAACATCCAACTAAAATTTTTTATTCTTTGCTTAAAATTTATGGAAGGAACTCTTACTCTTGAACAAGGTCTGAAAGAAAGAACAGACGAAAGCTAGAGTGGGCCCGTCATTTTGGGCATTATATTATTGTTATATAGCAATGTCAAATTAATTAAATGGTTTTGTGAAATATTTTAATATGTTTTAATTAAAAAGTTTTAATGAATAGTTGAATTAATTAAAGGGCAATCAAACCTTATTAAATATTTGCAAACGTTTTAAAGTTTGGTAAAATCTATACTATAAAAAAAATGCCCGGTGTAACTGTGTTAGATTTTAACCTTCGCAAATTATTTCTTCGATATCGTTCAAAAATGATATTAGGACACACTAAAAAGTTACAATTAAAATTTATACGTGATTGCTTAGATAATATGGTGATACCTCGTACAATGCTCCCGTCCTGCATTAAACTAAACAGTTCTAATCCTTTTCCGGATTCATGTAGAAGCATTTTATTGGAAAAAGTAAACGACATCAAACGAGAAATAAAAGAAACTTTCAGAATTGTTACTAAATCGTTTCATATGTTTCAGACTAATTTTTACCAACAGTTTCCAGGCCAGCATCAATTTTTTGTTGAACTATTAAACCAGGCTCATTGGAAAAAGAATGCTATTACAAGGAGGAAAAAATATAATTTAAATAAAAAATTTGATCTCATCTTTAAAAATAGTTACTGGACGAAAGAGTCTGATCCTGGCAGAATTATCAACCTTTCAACCCACGTGCTATCCCAAGACGAAAGTTTACTTTTGGGATACGGTTTGTCTCTTTCTTTGGATAATGATGACCCATGGTTGCAGTTTTTTGCTGATTTTGATCGTTGGCGCAAAGTTTACCGCTCTTCTGATATTAATCAAGATTTGTTTAAAGGTTTTTTGATCTCTTCCATCGCTAATACCCTCCAAGTCAAGAAATTTCCCAAAAAATTTTACACGGCCCTGTATTCCTTAAAAAACACACCTGACCTATGTATATCAAAATCGGATAAAGGACAAAACATTGTGATTATGTCGTTAGCAGACTACCATAGTAAGGGCTTGTCTCTCCTCTCTGATCCCGATACCTATACCCCCCTTGTTAAAAACCCCCAAACTTGCTCCCATAACGCTTTTAATAGTTCTCTAAAACAAATTTTAAAAAACGATCTACCTCTTCACGACACTTTAAAATCTCACATGACACAACTATCTAAATTCTACGGGATACCAAAAACACATAAAACACACATTCCTTTACGCCCCATCATTGCAAATACCAATAGTACCACCTACAAACTCTCTAAATGGCTTTCCAACACTTTAAAACCGTTAATAGGTAATATTTCGAATTCCCATTTAAAAAACACTGAGCACTTCATATCCAAAACACATAACATTAACCCCCGTTCTCACCATTTAGTAAGTTTTGACGTCACTTCTCTGTTTACATCTGTTCCTGTCCCTTTCACACTCTCTTTACTTGAACAATTTCTCACTGAAAACGACATATCTTTACAATATCCTTTTTCACTTATTAAACAATTGATCAATCTTTCTCTTCAACATAACTTTTTTCAATATAACAACACCTTCTATAAACAAACATCTGGACTAAGCATGGGTTCCCCTCTGTCCCCCACTTTAAGTAACATCTTCATGGAACTCATCGAACATTACCATATCTTTACACACCCTCTTCTTTCTAACACTACTTGGTTGCGATATGTCGATGACATTTTCGCAGCCATCCCTCTTCCCACTAACCCACAACACATTTTACAACATATAAACAACATACATCCAAATATTAAATTCACTATCGAAACCTCTACCAACAATTCCCTTCCTTTTCTTGACACCCTTCTCTCTTGGTCCAACACACAGAAGATACATTTTTCTATCTATAGAAAACCTACATCCACTCCAACATACATACATTGGTATTCCGCGCACACATTAAACACAAAAATAGCCACTTTATCTTCTTTATATCTTCGAGCGTTTAGGCTATGCTCTCCTCAGTCATTGAGAGCTGAAACCGACTTTATATTTAATACATTTAAAAATTTAAAATATCCCATTCACTGTATCAATAAAGCTTTTCACAAAGCCAAATTGAAGTTTTATTCAGGAGTTAACACAAGAGAAAAACCTACTAGTTCCTTTTTGCCCCTCCCCCATATCCCTTTGGGTCCCATAAAAAAGTTTATCCCTCAAAATGTTAATATTGTTCCTTCCAATAATTTACTGCTAAAAAAGCTGCTTTGTCCCCAGAAATCCGCGAATATAAAAACAGGCCCTGTGGTTTACCGTGTCCCTTGTTTACACTGTTCTGACTCATATTATGGCGAGACAAATGATTTTGAAAGGCGTCGAGAGCAACACAAACAAGATTTGCTATCTGGCAGAATTAATTCAGCGTTGGTAACACACAGATCAACCCGGAATCATACAATAGATATTCAAAATATGCAACCAATCTCCTCTGCCCCACAAATCAATAAAAGAAAAATTATTGAAGCATATTTCATAAAAAATTCAGGAAACTTCAATAAACAAGACGGTGAGCTAAAAATAGACTTCATTCAGAATATAGCATTAGGATCGTCAAGAAAAATAAAAAAAATAACATCCAACTAAAAAATTTTTATTCTTTGCTTAAAATTTATGGAAGGAACTCTTACTCTTGAACAAGGTCTGAAAGAAAGAACAGACGAAAGCTAGAGTGGGCCCGTCATTTTGGGCATTATATTATTGTTATATAGCAATGTCGTATTAATTAAATGGTTTTGTGAAATATTTTAATATGTTTTAATTAAAAAGTTTTAATGAATAGTTGAATTAATTAAAGGGCAATCAAACCTTATTAAATATTTGCAAACGTTTTAAAGTTTGGTAAAATCTATACTATAAAAAAATGCCCGGTGTAATTATATAGTAAAATGTAATATATATAAGGTTATGTATATATATACATATACATATATAGTTATATATATATATATATAAGTATGTATATATATATATAAGTTATATATATATATACATATATATATATATATATATTTATATATGCATATATATATAAGGCAGCAGCAGCAGTATATATATATATATATATATATATATATATATATATATATATATATATATATATATATATATATATATATATATTGCAGAATCGGAATCGGAGTCGGAGTCGGAGTCGGAGTCGGATTCGGAGACAGGTTTGCGTTTCGGAAGCGGAACCGCGGTTGGAGCCGGTACCGAAACCCGCGCGGAGGCGGAGGCATTGAAGGATCTGGAGGCAGAACGGAGCGAGGCGGTGATGGAACCGCTGCATAAGCCTCTGAAGGAGGCTGAACCGGTAGTGGAGATGCAGAAGGGGAGGGGGACACTGAAGGAAGCGAATTAGATGTAGGAGCCGTAGAAGACTACTAAAAATCGAGATCGCTGCGCGATCTCGATTTTTTTGAATGATGAACCCAATGCAGCAGATGCTGAAGAAAACGCTGAAGGCTCGGAATTCAATTTTTTCACATCTAATTA